>CAUJNA010003500.1:95669-125669 GCA_963377175.1 Effrenium voratum | reverse complement strand
GGGGGGGCTGCACAAGCAGTGGCCTATGCGACGTACTAGATGGTGGGCGGTGATGCTGCTGCCATTCATGCCACTACCGTGGTTGCACTCCTGGCCCACCGATAAGCACCCAGAATCTGGCCCTCCCCAATGTAGCATCTTCTCAAGTAAAGCTTGCAGTCCATGGCGGCACATACCTGAGCCCCCCTGCTATGCAGCCGTGTGCAATTCTCCTTCATGTGCAGGAAGCTGTCCATGGTGATGAAGCCCGTCGGGATCACCTGATTCCAAGAACGGGTGCAGCTGGAAGAAGTAGAGCTTGAAGCGCTGCCCAGGTGGCAAGTCCAGCAGGACCTGCACCAAGTCGGTGCCCACGATCTGTCACTCCGTGCCCACCTCCACCAGTCGCACCGTCGCGACCATTTCAGTGAACTTCACGCCCGGCTCGACCAGGCACAACCACTGCCGCCAAGTAATGTTTTGCCCTGTCTGCTCGTGCCACCGCCAAAAAAAGGCTTAACTGGGGGTGAGGAAATAGGGGGGGGTGTCCGGGTGGGTGTCCGGGTTACTCACTTCCTGAGTGCATTGGCCAAAGCTCCCAACCACTTTCGACGTCCCGCTCAAACGATCCAAAACCCCAAAACGCGACTAGAGTCCGAACCCGAACTCAGCAAGTGAGGCGAGTTATGGAGGCTCGGAAGCCCTTCACATCTGCAGGAAGAAACCCAGGGAATCCACACAAAAACCCAAAATCACAGAAACAGCGCCACTTCTGCAGGAAACCTCAAACAATCCACACGAAAACCCAAAATCCCAGTAAAACAAAAGGAATAAAAACGCGCCCCAAGGCGCCGAGAGCAAGTCCATCTCTTGCCAAATCTTGCCCTCCTTCACCTTCACCAGGCGATTGCACTGCAGGAAGGGAAACCTCGGCTTCGCTCGAAAAGCCGGGGCAAAACGCAAAAAAAAAGAGAAAAAGATGGAACTGCCAACAACTGACTGTTTTGCGCGGCCTCACTTCCTCAGTGGACGGGAACCCCGGAAAAGTGCATCGCAATCTGGATCCCCGCAAAGAAACCACTGCCTCTTTCAACCAAGGTTCCAACAGGAAGCTGGCAGGGGGTTAACCGGCTTTAAATTGAAACTCTGCCAGGCAACTATGGACAAACAAGTGCAACTCAACTGGAAAGATGGGAAACTACACATGGCTCTGTCTTCCCGGCGAAACCAAGAGGAAAGTCCCTCCATTTGCTCAAGTCCCCTGGAAAAAATAGAAATATTTCCAGTAGTAATAGATTCCCTTAAAACCAACCGGGGAAAATAAAACATATTCTTAACCAAATGGAAGAGTCGGAGAGCGCCATTTTGGGGGGTCCGATCCCCAAAAAAAGCCACCCCATGGAGATCTCCAGCCGACCTTTGGATCCAAAGCGCCCTCCATCCGACGGGGGCGCCCCGTAATAGCTGATCCAACACCTCGGCCGAACCGAAACGGGAAGACGAGAGAGAGACACTTGGCTTGTTGGTCCCTCAAAAATGACATGACCTCAATAACCCATGGCAAAACATTCACAAACAAGTATAAAAAAGAAGAAGAAATGATCATCTTGCTGGTTCTCAGCAGGGAATCAGAAATGGTATGACCCCAAGAAAAAGCCCATCCCTGGTGGTTTCCTTTAAGGGAACCCTTAGGTTGGAATGAGACATGGAATGACCCCCTAACATGTTTCTTGTGGCTTCCTTTCAGGGAATCTTAGCTTCATTTCCAACACCCGCTTGGGTGACACCCAAACCCTCTCAGTGGCGTCTCATTTGCCCAGGCTTATGGTCAAACCTGAGGACAAATCTGGTGGTTTCCTGCTCATGGTTGGCCAAAACCCAAGGAGTTTTTTTGAGACGCTCGCAATGAATCTATCTCAAAGCCGTGAGGACAATCGTCCCAGAAGGGGGCACTGAAGTGTCAGAATGAAGGCTCCAAGCTGCAGACAACAATCAACGACCCTCTCGTTTTCTCCAAAAAAAAATCATGAGAGGCCTCAAGATGCCTCAAGAGACATAGATCAGACAGGTCTCAAATGACAATTCCCACTTTCACCTCTACAAGCCTCCACCTGAATTTCCTTTTTCCTGCAGAGCATCGTGGGCCGTTGGTGGAATCCGCAAACGCCACGCGCAAAAACCAATAGGAATCTGATCAGGCCTTCATAGCGGTGAGCTGGTTCTCTGGAACAGTGAGGAAGCGCCCTGCCCAATCCCTAAAAAGACCTGCCTCGTCACCTGATGCCTCCGTAAGCCAACAAACAACAATCTGACACGAGCAAAAAGCTGAGCTGAGGCGCGACTCGCAATACCAGGCCAAATCAGTTGGATCCTGCGTGAGCTCCTCCTTGCAGTTGCAAGCCTCGGTGTCTTGCTTTGGCTTTTTGCGAGGCACCTTGCAGCCTCCAAAACCAGCCTGGGATGAGTGTCTAGGGAATGGACATACGCCAAAATTCATGGCTACGTGTGGGCTATACAGGGTACATACCCCAAAAGCCACCCCTATATAAGGCCTTAGGCCCTTAGAGAGAGTGTCTGTGTGTGTGTGTGTCCTGTGCCATTGATAAGAGCATTTCGCTGGGGCCCTTGTTGGGGCATCCCAAAATTCATGCGACCAGTTCTGCTGAAACGAGCCATACCCAACGTGCAGTGACATTGGAGTTTGGTGACAACCACCATATCGGTGCGCCCCCATGCCATCCCCTTGACAAGTTTACCGCAAAGGGTTTGTCTCAAAGTCCCTGTGGGTCGGTCTCTCGAGTGTACCCCTGTTTTGCAGTTTCAAAGGGAAACCAACAGAAAAACCGATGCCTTTTTTCGGGGGGGGGTTCTGTCAACCCCCCTCTCCGGATTCTGGCCATGCTGGGAAGACGGCCTTTCTTTGGCGAACCCCCTGTTGGTCGTATTGTTTAACGGGGAAACTTAAGGGACGTCCCCTAATTTTGATACAAACCCATAGCATGAACCTTCCAGCTCCAGCTGTGCGTTCGGCCAAACCAACGGATTCCACTGGGAATGATTGAACCAAAGTAAAAGCAGCGGAGTTGATTTAGATAGCGTCCCCTCATGGGGGTTGGTGAAGTTTTTGAAACCAAACACATACGCAAAAAGAAAAGAAGAAAAAAAACGGCTGAATCCCCGATCAAAAAGACCCACCCCCCATGAGGGGGCCCTTCTGTTGATTCATGTTCAAAAGGACTGACCTAGGCTGCAGCTTCGCACCAACAAGCTCCGCGCTCTTCCTTCACGCGGGGGGATAGGAAGAGGCGCCGCACAAACGCTCCGCTCAAGGCGGTGGCGAAAAGATGGGAGGCAGAGCGAAGCTCTAGGGGTTGATTCTAGAACTTCTAGGTTCTATAGGTTTTATAGGTTTTATCGGCTTTATAGGTTTTACAGGTTTTACAGGTTCTATAGGTTTTCAATCATCGTTCGGTTCACAAAGCGGATCTTTTTCCAGTCTGGGTTTGTTCATGGTTTCCTGAAAAGAATCGGATCCCTGGAAAGAATGGGGAAGGAACCTCTAGAGAAGTGATCTCCAAGTTTTACCATGAATTCCTTCCAAGACCTGGGGGTTGATCAACTATTCCTGGCCCCCAAATGAGCGTGGGGTAACTTTTCCCTTGTGGGACATATCATGCATTTTAATGGTTTTTGTTTTTCCCATGGTCATTATAGTGTGAATATGTTCTAGGGATATGGGATATGATTTTCCATGGATAACTAAATATTTTAGTGGTCTTCCCCCCTGGTCCCAAAGGTCCATCGGACCTTCGGATCCCAAGTAGTCGTCGCCGTCTTTGCGGCCCCGCAAGATGGAAGTCCTCGAGGTCGAGGTTCCGGTGACCACGTCGAACCAGGTTTCCTTCTAGAAAAGTAGATGGTATTGGTAGGGAATTGGAAAACTAAGCCGGAGCCATTGATAGCGTTGAAATCGGAAACGCCCATCTTTCAAATGGACATTTGGAGAGGATCTGTCTTTCGAGATGGTCTTCTCAAAAAAGAGATGGTCTTCGGAAGAAATATATAAATACAAAAGCGCGGTCTTCCGCGAAAAAAAGAAGAACACCAAATGATCTTCCGAAGAAAAATAAAAAGAGAAGAACAAAAAAGAAAAGAAGAAAAACAAGAAAAGAAAAAAAAGAAAACATGACAATCTTCCGGAAAAGAGAAACACCTGTCATCTTCCACCGTCGGAACTCAGCGGATGCCTCCGACGTTCCTTTCAAACCTTTCTTCAAGCAGCGTCGCAGGTGCGGACGTCCAGCGGCGCCAGGGTCGCACTGGACTCCTCCTGGATTGGATTGGATTGGATTGATTCTCGGTTGCGAAATCTGCTCCTGCTCAAAGTGACTAACTTTTAGTGGTTTAATACGGAAAACCCAGTAGTTGGCAAAAAGTTCTCAAGTCCTAAGTGGGAATTATAGGGGTACCTTTAACGAGACCCTTTCCAGAAAACCAACCCAAGGCTGGCTTCTGGCGGACGAGGAAAACAGCCAGGCCCAGATCCAATTGGGTGGCTTGGAGCCTTGTGATTTGGTGTTCTGGAGGCGTGTCCCATTTATCTACAAGAAGCAGGGGTTCAAATCCCCAAACCACCAATCCAAACCACCAACTACGAGCTGAAGACATGCCAAGTAAGGACAGGGGTCACTGGATCCAGGAGAAAACACCATGCCGTGCAATTTTGGGACGAAATCTTGCCAAGTGAGTGGAGGGGTCACTGGATTTCCCCTAAAGTTGATCAATTGACCGGTGGTTTCCGTTGAAACTTCTCGCCACTTTGGGAGGGGTTCCAAAAAGGGAAATTGAGTCATAATCAAAACCTGGTACAAAAATGGTGAACCAGAACCATATAAGGAACTGAAAAGGCGGATTCCCGCCACAATTTCCTGCTGGGACTGCCCCTTACTAACCTTCATCTACCTGGGTGTTGATTGTGACTCAATTGAGGAACACCTTTCGTAGGGTTGGTTGTTGCTCATCGTTCCAGCTTCTCAGCCGAGGAATTCATCTCGAGCAAACAGCTCGGGAGCAAAACGTGGGCTCCACGTGGGCCGTAAGCCCGCTTGCGGGCTGTTCTGCAAAATACCATTTTTTTGGTAGGGGCCTTGTTCTCACAGATCATGCAGGAAAATACTGAAGTCACAAAAGAAGCTTGCGTAAGATGGTTCAAGAGAACGCGCATGAACTTGTTCCCAATGACCGGACAAAATATTGTAGTGCGCACCGTAAGATTGTGGACGTCCCTTCTACGCTGTCAATGAGTCAACACGGGTTCGTGAGCGACGGTCATTCGAGCAGACCTGTTGCCCCTTATCCTCCATTTGCTTTTTCGACCCCTGGATTAAAAAAATCTAAAAAAATAATAATAATAAAAATCCAGTAGTGATAGAATCCTTTAAAGCTAACAGGGGAAATTAAATATATGTATATACATATGTATTCTTAACCAAATGGAAGTTATGATACAACTGGTCAATGGTAGTTGTCCTTTGCAGACCAGCCAGCCTTTTTGGCAGCATGTTCGCAGGGCCAGGCAACTTCGCAAAGCTCGCCCTTAGGAGGGTGATTCATGCGGATGCTTCACTCTAGGAAGAGTTTAGACTCCTTTCAGCTTTGGGCCGTACACATCCAAAAGTTTGTTGTTTTTTTTGATTTTTGCCTTTCAAAGGCTGACGTTAAGGGGGGATCATATGGGGAGCACTGGGTGATTGTTCGACCCGCGCGAGTGGATTGAAAGGAAGGTCCGTGGAAGCCAACACCGCAACAAAAACTGCTTCGGGTTTCTTGATCTGATTGGGCGAACACCACGACAGCAAGCAAGCAAGATGACACGTGGGAAGAACTCCGGTTTGCAAAGCCACAATTCTAATGACGTTTGGCAGGGATCCCTACATTATACACCTGAACATTGCCTTGCAAATGGTGGTTTCCCTCTATGTTGGTGGGTCAAAATGGGCAAAATGTATCTTTTAAGGAGCCCTGTTTGGATTCCCTTCTTAACAAACCCATTCGCGCCCTCAGCGCAACCTGGGCTCCAAGTTCTTGCATGTCAGTACGTGGCCATGGGACCATCTCCAAGCTGAAAAAAAACACCCTCGCTTTGAAACACGGATCAAACAAGTGGCTCGTTTCTGGCTCGTTTCCCAGGCTTTTTTGGGCCATGCAACCTGAAAAGGCGACCCACAAACATCAAACCACACCCAATGTACTCGTGGTCGACCAAACCTCTCCTGGTCATCCGCAGCTGTGGTCTCGGTCACCGAGAGAGGGTCCATCTGCAAACGAACTCGGCGGACCTCCCTCCCAGGCTTCTGTCAAGCGGTAGGTGAATTCACCACCCATTTGAGGCCTTATTTTAGTGGGGATTGGGATGTTCACTGGGGGTACGATTTGGATTCTGACCCATAGCCATATTCCTTTTGGCTCACCACTTAACAGCAACACTTGGGCCCCCGATTTTTGGTGCAACCCCCAAGAACGAAAGACAGCGCTGAGCAGTTTCAGGGTTGCTCCCCGTTTGGGATCAGTTGCAACCACATCTCTTCCTTGAGCAACTGAAGGATTAAATGGGTGTGTTGCTTGAAACCGCTGCCGGGATCGATTTGAAGGAACAATTCAAGAGGACAAAATATGTGTGCGGCTCCCGCCGGCATTTTTGAGACATGACTTGCCTCGAAACGACACGGATTTCCTTACTTTTGCTTGGGAGCTCTCTTCTGTTGAGTACCCACACTAGCATGGAACCCAAAAACGGGTGTCGCCTGAAAGGAGACTCCCAGCAATCCATCTGTTTCTGCGACTATCCATTCGCCCATCTCCACTTTGTCGACCTCTTCAATCATTCCACATGCGTGGTTGGTGGCTAAATGGGGGATCAAGCTCCAAAACAAGCCCCCTCTCCCCTTAAAACGGTGCCTGCCTGCCCATTCTCCGCAGTCCAGATTGGACTTTTCAGGGTTCCGTCTCCTATCTTGAGACCCCATGTCGACTTCGCGGAATCCACCCGAGCGAGGTTCCACCTCGCCAAAGTGGAAATGGCCCGGCCGCATTCTTGGTGTCCAACTCTCAAACAACTCGCCGTCTAACTCCAAGAATCCCTAGTGGCTGACCCCAAATTAATCAACCCCAGTTTATTAAATTGGGGGGGTGGGCCTGGGTTTAGGGGGGAATCAGACCACCTTGGAGGGGCGCCCACCCCCCTATTGCTAAACTGGGGTTGACGAATCCCTACTCTTAACCCCATGTTAATCAACCCCACTTTGTTCATATAGGGGTGTTCCCCTGCACAAGTATTGAATCCCCACAAAAACCAGAGACACCCCCATATGGCCGTGGTCAAAATCCCGTACCCCCAGTGAACATCCCACTCCCCACTAAACTAAAGCCTAAAATGGGTGGTTATTCCAGAATGGGATCCCATTGGTTTTGACCCACAGCCATATTAACAGGGGTCGATTCATGCGGGGTCAACATTACCAACTAGGTCCTCCAGATTTGAGAGGTTAGAATAAATTGGTGCCAACTTTTTTTCTGGTTTCTCTATTTTAGTAGAGGAATACCCTCCCTCCAAAAAAGAAACGGTGAAAAAAGGGCACCTAGCTGTGGGGGGCCTAGCCAACATAACCACCCTTACGACCACAGATCCGACTCTTGGACTTGGCCTTCCCGTCTTCAGGCTTCTCCTGACCGCTTGCGTTTTTTGCTTTTGCTTTCTTCTTTTTTCTTTTTTTTCGCGGCAAATGGTCAGAGTAGCTACAAAGAAACATGTTGATGTATTCATGGGATCTTGTATAATATGTGGATTGAAAATATTAGCTCCACTTAATAAAATGTACTTCTTCTTTTTGTATAATACATGGATTCTCCATTCAAGAAAATCTAGTCCTTCTTGCTATTATACCAGTGAAAACAACTTGTCTTAGTCCCGCAAAATATGGCGACCGCGTGGCAGATGTAGCTGTCGCGAATTCTGAAATTCACGACCAGAAGAGTCATGCCACCTCTGCGCGTTTCCTGGCGTTTTGGGAGAAGCGTGATTCTTTGGTAGTTGTGTTTTTCTCACTTGCCGAGTGGATGGCCCAAAAAAAGTCCAAACTTTATATTTACCACTGAAATGGTCTTCCCAAAAAGTTTAAAGTTCATGAACTCAGGAAGTGAGTTTTAGGAATCGGACACCCCAAAATGGAATCGTGTCCTTTCGTTGTCCCTGTGAATCCACCAAGCAAAGGTCTAAGGGTTGGTTCCTTTGCCATTCTCTTCAGCCATCCTTCTTTTCAAAAAAGCCGATCGCCATTTCCCCAGGGTTTGTTGATGGTTTCCTAAAAAGAAGGATCCCTGGAAAGAATGGGGAAGGTACCCCCAGAGAAATGATCTCCGAGTTTTACAATGAATTCATTCCAAAACTTGGGGGTTTGTGGTGGTCTTCCAGAAAGAATGGGGAAGCTACCCCCAGAAAAGGGGCACCGAGCCTCCAAAACGACGCCAGTTGACCTTCCAGCCGCAGCCCCGCGAGCGAGTCCGCGAATCCGCGAATCCGTCCTCCGGGGGAGCCTCTCCCGACGGCGCATCCTCGACCACTTCCTGCAAAGCGGCTAGGGGGTTACATCCAAAGGAACCGGATGGTTGGGACACTACCTCTAAACCCCATAAAACCAAAAAAAAGATCGGGAACCAAGTTTTGGTTCCTCCCAACCAACTTGGCCCCAACCTTCCATTTGCTTAAGACCCCTGGGAAAAACGAGAACATGTTTCCAGTAGTGAACTCGATTCTCTTTAAAACCAACAAGGGAAAAAATATATAAGCAAAGCGAAGGTTAGGAGGACCACTTGCGTGAAGTCTGAACCAAAAGTCCGTGATCAACCGGAAAATTAGGTTTTCCCTCACACGCTGTGCCTTGCTCTGGTTGCTTCACCCAATTTTGCACCCGAAACCCTCGACTAGGCTTGAGCAGCCAAATGCGCTGCTTTGGATACACAATCGCAACTGGATCGAAGTCACGCCGATGAGCTCTTAAAATCCGAAAGTCCGGAAGTCTTAGAAACCGACCCGAAAGGGCGAAACCGTACTGGGACAAGCGAAGCCGCAAAAGATTTCGCGATGCCATTTCCCTGTTGGTAGCCCTTCGGTTTGCGTGCCTCAAGGTACATGATACCTACTATGGTCACTGGAAGCACTGGGTTTGATTGCGGTTTCACTCGCCGCGGTTTACCCGGCTCGATCTGTCGAACGAGCTGACTGGTTCGGCAGTTGCCTTCTGGTATGCCTCATGACGCACATGAGGGCTAAGCCACTCCGACAGAGTTCGATATGCAAACATTCCAAATGTTCCGAGCGTGATGTACTTCTGAAGGGGGCCCCTTGTAAGGAGGTTGAGAAGAGAAATCTCTGTTCGGCTCGACGGGCCCCGTTTCGAAGATGTCTCGTACCCCTTCCGTGACTCAAAGGCTTGCCTGCGCCGCGGCCTGCTCTTTGGGTTTCTCCTGGTCGACACACGGCGATGCCCATCAAAGTAGGCCACACATTGTGCTTCAAATGTGGTCATGCGTCCTTATGTAGTTTCTACCAAAACAACAAAAAGGAGTTCGTGCCAGCTGAAGCTGTGAATCAAGGTTTGCTGCAAAACTCCTGATGGTCACATGCAAGAAACAGGGTGCATCGCTAGCACCACAAGAACTAGCAACTAGAGGGCGCTGTTCAAGCTCTAAATGTTGCAGACTGGTCGTGGCTTCAAAAAAGCGACCCATTGTGCCGGTTTCTCAAGCTGACCATTGGTGTCTCTTTTCGACGGGGACCCCCCGAGAATGGTGCCATGCACCCTCCCACCCGGTCCTTGGCCTTGAACGGAACAATGGGTCCAAACCAGGATCCCCCCCCCCCCCGTCACGGCAGGCTCCGTGCTAGTGGACAGCAACAGGGTTGTGGGAAATCACCACTTCTGTGATACAACAAAAAGGGCTTCCCAACGACTACCACCCCAGATCAAGGGGATATTTCCTTGTATCACAGAAGTGGGAAGAAACCCCTTGATTCCACAACCCTGGACAGCAAGGATATGTTTTTGACAAACCCCAACCGGTGGATCGGGGAATCATTGCAGTGAAGGATGGACATCCGAGTAATCAACCAGGGCTTGTGGCCCTCCCAGCGAACGTTGAACCTAGCATTACGACAACAGAAAGACCATGTTCGTCGGGTTCCATGTTCATTGGGAGGGTACTCTTGCCCCTCACAAGTACCTGCCTCCGCCTGCGCTGCGGGCTTCTCCTGGCACAACTTTGGTTCGCCACCAAATATCTGACTTGCCCAAAGGACCTCGAAATATATATATATATATATATATATATTCATACATATATGTACGTAGATTATATATATATACACTATAGTGTATAATATATATATATATATATACATAATTTGTGCACACACAGGTTCCCAAAAATGGGAACCTGTCTATGTACAACCCCTTTCAGGTCCCCTGAGCGCACATTCACCTTCACATTCACCAGCCCCTGGTTTTCACGAAGCGCGCGGAAATCAAAGGTCACATGGTTGACCTACCCTCGTGCACAAATTGTTTTGGGGTTCACAATTTTTACAAAGGAGTCCACCAAACAACGGGGAAAACGCCGGAATCCACATGAAATCTGCTGAACCACGGGATGCCATAGAACCCCCTACTCCAAATACCCGGCCCTTCTTTCAGTTGGTATCCTGTCGACACTCTACAAAAAAATGTATTTACCATGGAAAATCAAGGTTTCTTTTCCCAAAAAATACCCTGAAAAAAGCGGGTATTTTGGGTATGGGGTAGACTCAAGCTGGAAAAGAACACGATGCCAAAAGGTGTCTTTCCGCCCGATTCGCTGGCAAGCGAGCCACCAAAAAGGGCATCGCAACAAAAAAACACCAGCATTGGGGTTTTGAGTAGAAAACACTTACTCCCCGAGATGAGTTTGCAGATCAACTCAGCTGGGGAAGAGGCGACTGGACGGTTTTGGTGTTCGCCTACAGATCGACCCAGTAAGGCCCAGCCCACCCGAGCACGCGATGACCCGAGTCCCATCAGCAGAAGCGGAAAAACCTCACTTCAAAAAGAGACTCAACTCAAATTGACAGCAAAAAGTGTGGTTTGGGCCAAGCCATAATTTTGAAACCACCAGGCCAACCGCTTGAAACGGAGGTTTTCATGAGAATTCTTCTTCATCACTCGTGCAAACATGCTGTGACTGGTGGGCTGGAATCCCTCAACCAGGGAGCCAGAAAGATCCAGCGAACAGTAGGAAGCCTTGCAAGCATGGGTGTCCTTTTGGAAAAATAGATGGCACTGGTAAATGGAATACAACCCATCTAAACCAGTGCCTTCTATCTTTCACCACACTAACCCAAAAAGGACACCTCTGCTTTCAGGCCTGTCATTTGTATTCCCCATGCGAGGCCCAAGGAGAACCCAACCTTCGGTCCATCAGAACTCCCCTGACCGAAATGGATCGAAGGCCTTGGGAAGGCCAACGTAGCCCCAAGCTTGGGACCACCGGGGCTTAAAGCTTTCCGGGTGCTCCCAAAAAAAAAGAAACACGAGTCGCCAACCACCAGTTCCCCCAAAACCGTCCCCGAAAAACAAGGCGCCAACCAACAGCACGCGCATTCTTGTGATTGATTTTGGTGGTACTGCGAATCCTTCATCCAATCCACGGCCAGTTTTAAAGGCCTCTGCGGTCTCGGGCTTTGCTGGCTCTTCCGCCGGCCTGGGGAGACGTCTCCAAAATGGGGGGAGGCTTCTCTTTGGTGTCCCAAACAAAACCCAGGTTTAAACACATGTGGATGGTCAAAATCGAAAACTCCAGGCAGTTGGCGGGTTTTCAACCAGGAAGATTTGGTGTGTCCATAGTGGTGTCGTTCTTCATGGAAAGCTGGTGCTTCAACGGGAAACGGTTTCCAGTTGGTTTCCTTTACCATCCACCCCCCTCAGTCTTGGACAACTCTCCACAGTGGATGCTTCCTTCTACCGGTGAAGCACGAAGAATCTGATCCAAGGTGCCAATGGCGAGGGTTTTTTTCGGCAAGGAACATTTGCTGGGCATCCACCCCCGCTGCACCCAGCGGGGTATCCATTAGCATCGATTTCCCCGGGCCAGAGGCGGAAATCAAAAGCCACCAGGTCCCTGTTCAAAGGGTCGAACTTGCTTCATTTGGCTACGAAGTTTGACGGTTCAAAGGATGCCAGAGGGTTCAGTTCGAATTTGCATTTCATCCTCATCCTCATTTGAACCAAGCACAATAATGACGGCAGCCAAGCACGTGCACTGGCCAACCAAGTTGTTGCCTGTCCATCTGCTGGCGCGGAATGCACATGTTAGCCAATCCAAACGACAACAACCGTTCTCTTCTTAAAGTCCCTTGGTGGGGGAAAAGAATCCCATACTTTGGTCTTCAGGCGGCGAATTGCTTTTTCTGAGCCCTGAAGGGCAAAAGGCCTTCATTGGATCCTTTTGTGGGCGCATGCACCAAGCGCATGGAGTCATAGCCCCAAAGCGTTTCAGGATCACCCTCCACACCCTTCTCCCGGATTCAGCAATAATAGCATGAAGCATGGCATAGCATGGCCACACACAGAGATGCATCCAAGGAGCTCCTTCTTCGCCTGCACGATGCGTCGCTAGCACAAGCTTCGCGGGCGTTGCCGCGTGAGGCTAGGCCCGGGGAAACCAACTCTAACAAAATCTCTGGCGACCTTTGGTAGCATGTGGGCTCCGAATTCCCACGTGGGCACCCAAAGGATCCGCACCGGCCTCATATAGGCAATCTTAAACAGCGTTTTGACCTGATCAACTGGACGTCGTTCTTTGCGTCGCGCACACGTCACTGAATGAGTGTGCTCGGCAAAACTCTGCGGCGTTGAACTGCCCTTGTTCTGCCGGCTGTTTTTTGGCCATATCCATCCTCCTGTTTCGTTTTAAACGAAAGGCAGAGCTTTTGCGACCTTGACTCAGCTTACCTCTAGTTGGTGCTCTGGATTGGTGGTTTGGATTGGTAGTTTGGTGGTTCAGGAGGGGGTTCCCATTTGCCATCTACAGAAGTAGGGGTTTAAATCCCCAAACCACCGATCCAAACCACCAGCCAAGGCAAACCTGACAGGATATCAAGAGACGACGTTCAGAAATTCCATCAGTACACTATGTGTCAAAAAAACAATACAACAATCATCAGCACAACATAATAAAACCCACAAAGTCGGAGCCCAAAATGGATGTTGGTGTCCTCTTCCCCCTGCTCAAAATACCCGCCTTTTTTCAGGGTAATTTTGGGGAAAACCGATCGGTTTGAAACGGTAAATACCTCCTTTTTTAGTAGAGGGTCGACATGATACCCTGAAAAAGGGCCGGGTAGTTGGAGTAACCTTAACCCCGGATCAATAAAAATTATGGTTGATGTTGATGGGGGGGTGTCCCCGTTTAAGCGGGGATTCAGACCGCTTTTGGAGGGAACATCCCCAATGGGACCACCTTTTTGAAAACTCCATGGCCTCGGGTCCGCAGAGGATGTCCAGGAAGTCCTTGACACCTCGAGGCGCTCTCGACTCGGGGCCAGGGCCCGGTAGGGAACCAGCCAAAATCGAAAAAGAAAGCTGAACAAATCAAATTGTCAAAGCTGAAAATTGGAATTCATATATTAAAAGATGTAGGGGAAAAGCTAGGTTCTTTTGGTAGACACCTGCTTGGGCATCATCGCTGTTGTGGCCAGTCTGGCGTTGGGACATGATACTTTGGGATTGTAGCAAACTTGGCAAATTCCCCTTTCGTTTGGGGCTGGGTTCAGCAACGTCTCGTTTGCCGAAGGGAATTCCTCCTCTCTGGAAACGTGTCCTTTTGTCACAAATCTAATTTTGCTGTTGACAAGTTGGGGATGCATCCAAGAGGAATCAAATAGACAAGGGAGCCAGGCCAAACAATCTGCAATG
Source organism: Effrenium voratum (assembly GCA_963377175.1). Taxonomy (NCBI): domain Eukaryota; class Dinophyceae; order Suessiales; family Symbiodiniaceae; genus Effrenium; species Effrenium voratum. Next base: position 111,687 of record CAUJNA010003500.1, on the reverse strand, counting down.
GCCAACGGTTGGGTTTTGGGCGCCTGAAAGGTTGCATTTCTTCCCTGAGCTCTATGCGTTAGACCTGTGATCCCTTGCTCATTTGTCGTCAATGACCAAAGCTAATCATGGAATAAAGGTCAAAGCTATCAGTATACTTTGCCCACTAGCATATGTGTACACGCACCAAAAGCATATACATACCTATATGCATACGTATCTAGCGCGGACCCACACATACCCACATAAGATATATGCAGGTCTCTGCTTCCCTACATGCATCTCCTTCTGCCTGGCACGTACCAACACCTTGGGCCTCGCGCTGATGTGTGACTCCTCCCGGCTGTCCCTGAGCAGGGCGTTGGCCTCCTGGGGGGTGCCCCCGATGGACTTCAGGAACTCCACGCAGCCTGCGGCGAAAAAAGGGCGAGGGCGAGGGGAATTGTTGGTCACTGGGGAGAAGTGGAGAGACTGGAGGGGAGAATTGTTCTCACTGGAGGGGAATTTTCGTCACTGGGGAGGGAGAAGGGACAGGGGGTCAGTGGATTTCTCCTTAGGTTTGGGAGAGAGAAGGGACAAGGGTCACTGGATTTCGAGGTCAAAGGTTGGTACTTAGTGGTGGTGTCAATGGAGAATGCCACTTTTGGAGGTTCCAAAAAGGGAACTGTGTGGGAATCGCCCGTGCTTGAGTTTGCGCCAAACACGCGTCCAACAAAGTCGCCTTCCGCACCCTTCCAAGAATCATGGATCTGCAGTAGTCTTCCGAAACCCTTCTGTCAGCTTCCACTGTTCGAAAGGGTAACCTGCCATCCCAGCAAGCTTTTGAGTATACAGTGCAGGGTCAGAGCATGGGCATTTACTCTCTTGCAGATTCACATAGAAACCACCGATTCTGTAGAAACATCCCCATTGCAGGCCCCATGTTCAGGGGACTCTAGTGAGGTTGCCCTTCGCCCCTGCGCTTGCGGGAATCAAACAACTGAAGCACTCAGGCAGGTGTTCTGGAAACAGAAAGACCCGCTGAAACCCATCAACCACATGAAAGTGTTCAACACTTGGTGACTGCAAGTAGACCAAAACTACTTCAGCCAGGTGTTTGATCTCGGATACAAATGGAACATGCACTCTACACAGCCTTATCCTGGCTTCAAAATCGTTGAGGCATTCATACCAAATCCGAGCCAGATCCAAACATCAAACAGGCTAGAAGTAGCAGCGCCAAGCTTCTCAAGTGGTCTTGCCCCAGCATCATCATCCCTACTGCAGGGCGCAAAGAGCCAGCCGAGCGGCTCTCCCGTTCCAGGAGGCCATGGGTATCTGCCAGGGTGGACTGAAAAATGCCCTCGACCTGACTGCGCAAGTCCTCAGCCGGGCGAGAGATCTGAGATCTGATCGGCGCGAATCTCCGAGGATTCAAAAGAACCCTTCTGAGTAAAATGTCGAGAAAGCTGTGACTGGGACTCTTGGGCTTCGGCTACCTTTATGTGGCCGTTCTTCAGGTGGCAAGTCCGCAGGGTCCAAATCCGACCGTAGTTGTGGCGGCACGCTTCAGAGCTAATGTCCACTGGCGACCAGCCGCGGAAGATCAATGATCAGTCTTCTGCTTGGTGCCCACTTGCCACAGAGCAAAAAAGGGGCGAGATCCAAAACATCCATCGTGCCCGTGCGTACATCGTCTACACAGGTACGCCGCTGCTGTTGTGGTAGGCGCCGCTTTCATGCGCCAGGCATATGATGTTTGCCATGAACACATGCCTTTGAAGGTGGTTCTCACGCCACCCGGTCCCGCACCGAAAACTAGGGCTCCGAAAACTTTCAGACCGTCGTTTGGAGCCACCAGGCATCGCTTTCATTGAGTGGACCCCTTGGACGGCTAGGCATGGTCAAAGTGGATGGATGGCAGCCCGGGGGGGAGGAGGCTTGTTCCACCCTGATTTGCATGGCCAGCCTTTGATGAGCCCTCATTCCGAAAACGTGTGCCTTTGCAGTCCCTGCTTTTTCAGCTTGGCTCAAAACATGGTTGAAATCGCAATCCAAATCCTTTGCCAGGCAAGCAATAGCAAACGAGCTCATCTCGCAGTCTTTCGGGCATCTGCAAAAGTCGCCTCTGGCTGCAAAACAAGTCCAACTCAGCGGTGGCAGTTGGCATGTCGTGTCCATCCAACTCCCATCCCCACCCATTTCAACCCGCCGCAAGGGGTTGTTGGGCCCCGAAGATCGGCTCCTGCTGGGGTCCCGGGCCGCATCCATGCTTCGCAGGGGAGGACTTCGGGGCGCCTCGTTTCAGCCGATCGGCCAAATTTTTAGTCGAGGGCCCTTAGGTCGGGTTCAAGGGAAAATTACTGGAACACCGCCATATGCATAGAATCTGGCTATTTCCTTCGGGGGGTCCCCCAATTTGTTTGACACGTGCCCCATGAGCATGTTCCTATTCAGTTGCATGTTGCTTGCGGCCGAGCAGCGAGACTCTGGAAGCCTTCGCACGCGGCACTGCCAGTCCTAGCCGTGACAACAGGACCTACCCGTCTTTCTACCAAAACAAAAGCGTCTCCAGATTTTGAGGGGACCCAACTTGTTCTGCCAGGTTAAATCAAAACCAAAGGGAAGTGATACCTTTGGGATCGATCCAAAGTAGTTGATTCCCGTCCTAAACATGACGTTTCTCTCACTACTATGGGCGGGGCTTCTCAAAAAGGCGGACACAACCTTGTGGGTTTCAGAAGGGAAGCAAAAAAAACGGCCATCCTATGGTGGTTCAATTTAGAGAAACACCCATATTATGAACAGACATACATCTAGACATAGGCGCCTCGGCATTTTCTGCGCTGATTTCTTTTAACTCAGGGCCACACCAGGGAAAGTGGCTAAAGCGAAAACCAATGAACAACTACCCGGACCCCCAAAGGGTACGGTTCTTTGTTTGCTTAACCCTGTCTTTTGCTTAACCCTGTCTCCGTTCTGGGGCTCAGATTCATTACCCGGACCTACTTGGTTGGGACACTGGACAGTAAGAGTGCAACAGTTCTCGGCATTTCGGCCTTCGGAACCGATTTCCGGATGGGCATTAGTCACTCCATTGCCTGGCCCCCCGAAAGAACAGCACACAAAGCCCCCTCTGTTTTGGACTTCGGGACCGACTTCTGGAGAATAAAAGGCACGAGAAATTAAAGCCACCAAAATTATCATCACTTGACATGCTGGGCCGCCAGTTCGCGCGGGGGGTGTCTCTCTTTTGCTGTATGTTTGGCATTCACAAGTCCACTCTTAGCCATGCACTCTCGCTGGGTGCGCATGGAAACTCAATACTGGACGCCCTTGGCTGTCGCGTTGTACTATTGCTGTAGCGGAACAGTGTCTAGGCACCAGGCTTCAGCCAGTACCAGCGGGAGTGCATGGCTAAGAGTGGACTTGTGAATGCCAAACATACAGCAAAAGAGAGACACCCCCCGCGCGAACTGGCGGCCCAGCATGTCAAGTGATGATAATTTTGGTGGCTTTAATTTCTCGTGCCTTTTATTCTCCAGAAGTCGGTCCCGAAGTCCAAAACAGAGGGGGCTTTGTGTGCTGTTCTTTCGGGGGGCCAGGCAATGGAGTGACTAATGCCCATCCGGAAATCGGTTCCGAAGGCCGAAATGCCGAGAACCAACAACCAGCCAACCAGCCAACCCACCAACCAACCAACCAACCAACCGGGTCGGACAGGGCTAAGCAAAAGACAGGGCTAAGCAAAAACCATTCTGACTTTCCGACCCTCAAACTATCCCCAAAAAAACAGGAATTCACCCCATCACTTTGGGGCACTAACCCATGTGCTAGGGAATTGTGAGGGTCATACCCGTTTTGGAGAATTCCCATTGACCAAACTGGGAACGGCATTGCATCACATGGCTATGTTCATTTGAATCCCCCAGCCACTTTGAAAGAGTCCCACGTTGGATGTCACAACCAAATACGCCAGCCCTGCTTTGCTCGTGCCCCGGAAACATGTCACCAGTGGCTTCTCCCATGCTCTCCAAACCTTGTCAGCCCCGAACCAATCTTGGGGAAAAAGAGGGCACGACCTTGTTGCGAAACCCCCCCAGTTTGCGAGGGAGATGTATGTGTGTGTGTGAATTGCAAGCAGCAATTCAAAAAGTGCTCATCGCATTTCCCCCCTTGGGGTGTGTGAAAGGGGAATATGGCCAGGGGTCAAAATCCCGTACCCTCAGTGAACATGCCAATCCCCACTAAAAAAACTAAAATGGGTGGTGAATTCACCTACCCACCAAAATGGGATCCCAAAACGGTTTTGACAGCCACTGCAATATCTTAACCCACCTAGAGGGCTCCAAAATGAAGAATGCCCTGTTGAGCCGCCGCAGGTGTTCAGGCGGTGATCAGTGTTCGAACCGAGTTTCCCAGTGGACACGCTTCCTCTTTTCGGGTGTCGGGGAGTGCCAACTAGTGGATAGGCACTGAGGATTTGAAGAGTTGACAAGGTGTCTTGACAGACAATGATGCACTCTGGCATCGATCAGGAACAAGCCAAGGCCGTTTTGTGCCGTTCCCTCTGCTTCAGCATGCACTCTCATCCCCTTAAACCAGAGTGTTGCTGTGGACAACATCCTGCAGTGGGGATGCATGATACCCTATCAATACTCAGACATACCATCCGGGTGTGTCTATTTTGTGCCATTCCTGAAAACGACAGTTTTCCTTTTGGTTCCCTTTTAAACAAAAAAAGGTGCCCTCAAAAAAAGGAAACGCTCATCTGGTGCCTGGCGTGCTTCCAATGCCGCCAGGCCGCTCCGCTCACGATCCCAGGACCGCCATACGGCGCCGGATCCGGCCACGTGGAGGTTCGGCTGGGAAAAACGGCCGCGGGGAAGCGGAAAATTGTGCGCTTCTGTGCGCGCGGGCGAGGCAAGAGCGTGGCCATTTTAATGCTGATTTGGGCTCTTGTTACCTCCGTTGAAATTCTTAAGGAATATGATTTTCTTATTATTTTTTTAGAAAACTTGATTTTTGATCAACAATGGAAGAATCCAGGGATCCTTACATTATACACCTGAGCATTGCCTTGTGAATGGTGGTGTCCCTTTGTTTTGGTGTTGAAAAAGCAACATGTTTCAAATGGTTGCAAGATGTATTTCTTTTAAGGAGCCCTGAAGAACCCCTCGGTGTTTTCTGTTTCTCGGTTGCTTTCTGCTCCCCTGCTAAAAGTGAATCACTTTTCGTGGGTTAATACGGAAAATGGTTTCACGTCTCTCTCCAATTGAAGGCACGCCCAAAAATATCGCTGAAAACCCTACAAAACAACCAGGTACCATTGAAAGGAAAAGATTTGGTTGTTAGGTGGACGCTCTCTAAGTTTCTCTTCCAGAACAGGTATATGGCCATGCCAGCTGCAGTTCGCAGCTGAATGCATGGGCGTACCTTGGCCCCAAAACTCAACTCAGCGCAATCCATGTGCACCGAAATGCAGCGGACGAGGTCCACTGTGTTGACCTCGTGTCCCACCCACATAAGCCCGTCAAAGGAGCGGGATTTGGAGGAACTGTGGGCAAAGCCACGAGCAAATGCCAGTGACACGGAGGCGCAAGAAAATGAAAAGTTGCAAGACAACAAATACGGCCTTGGCTTTTTTTGGCAAAGCATTCTGTTTCAGAGGCGGTTGCTGTGCTTTATCCTACGCCCTCCAACCCCAACACAACCCTCCAACCCCAACACAACCCTCCCGAACCAACCCAAACAAACCAACCCCCAACCAACCCAAGCAAACCCCCTTTCCACCCCTTCCCCCCCTTCCACCCCCCTTTCCACCCCTTCCAAACCACCTTCCACCCCTTCCAAACCTCCACCCGCCAATCCCACCCCTCCAATCAACCCAACCCAACCAAACCAGCCCCCAGGCCCCACCCAACCCAACCAACCAATCCCACCCCTCCAACCCCTTCCAAACCACCCCCATCCCTCCGAGCTCCCCGCCCGCAAAATCCGCAGGCGCCGGGTCGCCAAAGCCGGCGACGGCGCCTCCACCGCGGCCGCCAGCAGCACGTAGGACCTGGGACCGCGCGCAACTCGCTGGGGGTTGACTCGCTGGCCATGTGTTTTGTGTTTTATTATTATTGTTATTATTATTATTATTATTATTATTATTATTATTATTATTATTATTATTATTATTATTATTATTATTATACTTATTATGATACTTATTATTATTATTATTATTATTATTATTATTATTATTATTATTATTATTATTATTATTATTATTATTATTATTATTATTTATTTATTTATTTATTATCACTATTGTTATTATTAGTAGGTTTTTTTTTGCTGGTTCCTTTTTTCGGGCTTTCTTTTGGGCTTTTTAAGGTTTGCTCAGGGCTGTTTCCCTTTCTCCGGGTTGTTTTAGGGCGCACGTTGTTTTTTGTGTGTTTTTTTTGAACCGGGTTTTCTCCGGGGTTTGTTCAGGGCTTGCGTCGGGTGTCTTGAGTGCGCTGGCAAGAGACCAATGGCAAAATGGACTCCCCCGGGTCCGAGGACCTCACGCCGGAGCTGCCTTTGCCATCCCTCTGACTTCACTTTCCTTGCCGAGCTGCTGGAGATCACCTGTAGCTAGAAGCCGTCTTTAGGGTTCAAACCACCTTTAAAAAATGGGAGTTTTTGTAGCACCACCATGATTTACCTAAGGATTGTCATCATCTAAATTGGGTCCACCTTTGTTTCAATGGAGGTTAAACGGTCTTATTATGCGCGTACGCACTCCAAACAATTGTATGATTCATGATGCCTTGTGCTGACCCTTGACAAAAAGAAACGACGTCTTTTGCACTGCCTTGGCGTCCAACCGGCCGCCCGGGCCTTCGGCTTCCCCCCCCCCCTCGCAGCCTCAACATAGGGGGATCACTAAACAATACAAAAGGCGGTTGTGTTTGTGAGGGTACCCCTTCCATCTGGGACAAAAGGGAAAATCCGAGAGGAACCCCACCGTTTTTGGGCTGATTCCCAATTTTTTGGACACCTCCCGCACCTCCCCCACCCCCCACAGGTCCGAGTGGCTGGAAGGGCTTGCCCCGCAGCTCTCCAGGGGTTTGCCGCAGGTCGGTCCTACGAAGCTGAGGCAAAGGCTTCCGGAGGTGAGTTTTGTTGTCATATGGGGCATAAGCCTGGTAACTGGGGCATAGGCCCAATCTAAACCAGAACCCCAGCTCTGTCTAGATACACCTAAAAATCTAGGGGCTGAGTCCCTTTCCATTCTTTTCAACTATCGGTCTTGTCAAAAACCAGCTGTTTCCCCTGAGGTTCTGAGAGTTCTCTGGATAAAAGGATCCCTGGAAAAAAATGATAATAATTCCCCTAGGATTTTCAAATGCCAGTTTCTTGCACTGGACCCACCAACCGACCGACCGACACACCACCCTACCAGCCAAGCAACTAACCAAGCACACAAGCAAGCAAGCAAGCAAGCAAGCAAGCAAGCAAGCAAGCAAGCAAGCAAGCAAGCAAGCAAGCAAGCAAGCAAGCAAGCAAGCAAGCAAGCAAGCAAGCAAGCAAGCAAGCAAGCAAGCAAGCAAGCAAGCAAGCAACCGACCAACCAACCGGGTTGCTAGCTAGCTAGCTAGCTAGCTAGCTAGCTAACTAGATAGTATCATGCAAGGAAACAAAGCACAAACTAACAAGTATGCCAGCAAGAAACAAGCATCCAAACTAACAAGCATGCGCACTGGCAAGTAAATCAAACAAACAAGCAAGCAAACAAACATGCAGCATACACACAAACGCACCAACCACCAGATAAGCGAGCGGGCGAGCAAGCCAGCAAGCAGGCACGCAAGCAAGCAAGCAAGCAAGCATGCATGACAAAGCGCAGCACAAGCGAAATGAAACAAACGAGCCGAAAGAATCCAGCCAACAAACAAGCAAACAAGCAAACAAATATACATATATACATATATATATATATTAAACAGACCGGACCAATGCACCAAGAAACACACGCACAAAAAAAAAAAAACAGTCGCCAAGAGAAACCGCCCCGCAAAACCGGCGTCGCCTGAGCAGGCCGTTGAAGCTCGCCGAGGGCGCGCAGGCGTGCATGTGCTTGGTGACCTGGGGCAACGTCCACTGGTTCTCCCGGTTTTTTGGGGGTAGCGTTTTTGGGGTGGAAGGACTGACGATCCCCGTCTTTGGGGTGCTTTTTTTGGGGTGGAAGGGCAAGCACAGGACAACTCTCCCGTTTCTTGGGGTTCCCCCTTCGAGACAAGCGCCGGAATGAATCAAGCTTCGAGCGTCTTGCGCTTCGTGGGACCGCACCCCCCTCCAACCTCCTCTCTCCCCAACTACACCCTTTATAGCCCCTTCCTTCCAACGTATTTGGGAAACCAAGGGCACAGTTTCTTTTGCTTTCCACTACCCTTGTGCCGTTGGTTCTTAATCTTCCCGTCACCTGGCAAGCAAATCTACATTGGTCAGGAGGGGTGGGCGATGCTTTGAGATCTACCAATTCTGGCACGAGGCTCCAGTCATCGGAGAGGACAAGATGAAGGTAAAAATCGACTCTCCTTCCTTGCTTTCCCCAAATTCATGTAAATCGACAAACATTTTGCCCAATACCATCACCAGGCCAAAGGACTGGCGGTTTTTCTTTTTGCGAACTGCCTGAAGAGGCCATGGAAGGCATTTAGTGCCATGGACACTTTGGTGCCAAATCCCAGGTTGGCGTTGAGTTACAATTCGGGCACCTCAAAACAAAAGGCTGCCATTGGAATTTCAAAATGTGGGTGTGTTTTTCTGAACCTCGGTACCCCTGTTGGAAACCAAAAGGAAAGCACAATGTGATTTTCTTGTGTTGGGGGGTCCTACCTCAAGAAAGACATAACCATGTGGGCTGTCCTCACATCCCCTGCACAAAAGCTTGACTTGTGGCTCAAATGGAAACCCCCGCCGAACCCGAAAAAAACCCTAAAAAAGCCCAAGGAATCGGACGGCTTTTGCAAGGAACCGAGCCATGTCTCTCGGGTGGCTCAAAAATCGGGGTCGAAAATGGGACCCCTGTAAATAGCAAGGTAGACCAAAACCTGCGTAACCCTTGCTCACTAAACCCCACCGCCCAAGCCCCCGAGTGGCTTTCCCTTTTGGAGTCAACCCTCCGTCGGCCCCCGGGACAACTTTGTTGGGTCGGAAACGAAGGGCGCCCCCACCAGGCAAGCGAGGTCCAGCACCTGGTGCGACGCCAGGGACGCCTGGCATCGAAGGGATCCAAGTCGCAGCTGCGGAAATCTCGACACACGGGGGGGTTAGAATAAGGGTACCCTTTCTTCTGTAGTCTATTTTAGTAGGGGAACCCTCCCCAAAAAAAGAGTAAAAGGGCACTACTGGGGCACCTAGATTTGCCAGGTGACGAAAGGAGGTGTGAAAAAACAAAAAGGGCATGAAACTTGGCGGTCTTGTTGGTGGCCATTCTCTAACAAAGGACATGAAACTTGCGTGTTTTTTTTGGGGGGGGTTGGGTGTTCTAGATGGCCAGTCTCTAATCAATCCTTCTCAAATGGGATTCCCAAGGTTTTGGGGTTCATGGATGGGTGGTTGGAATGGGGAATCCCGAGGTTTGCTTCATAGCGATTCCTTTAAACATGCCAAACAAGTTGGCCGGAAACTACCCTCCCAGATTGCCATGGTCTTTTCTAGAGGAAACTCGTCCAGGTACCCTCAGGTGCCTGCTGCTTGTGGGGACGCCCCTAAAACATGGAGGGTAGCCGGATCGCCCCCCCCCCCCCCATTGCTTCCGCCTGCCAAATCAACATATGCGACATCTCTGGCGCCAATTGCGTAACATCTCCCGTACGATAGTGGAAGGGTGGTAGGCGAGGAGTATGCGATTTCTGAAGAGACATAGGGAGGGCATCTTACTTTCCAGCTGCCCAAGCCACTCGGGATTTGCGAATCAATGATCCAGGTTCGGCTCAAATCTCCAAAAATATCTTCTAGGTCCTCCAGTAGAGAGATTAGAATAAGGGTACCCTTTTTTCTGCAGTCTATATTAGTAAGGGAACCCTCCCCCAAAAAAGGGCAAAAGGGCACTACTGGGGGACCTAGTCTAGTCTTTCTGGAACTGCTGGACCTTGATCTCAGCCGTATTCTGTTGGCGTCAGACCCTCCCGAATTTGACTTTTCACGTAGCAGGAGTGAAGATGTTAGAACTCTGCGACCCCTCCCCCTTTTCCAGAGCCTGCAAAAATGTGCGCCCTTCTTCTTTCACTCCTGGGTTCCTCACAAGTGACCCTTTTTGGGGGGGAAAACCACGCCTGACCTCACCTCAGCTGACGAGGACCAGGGACTGCTAGAAGGGGAGATTGTTGGTCTCTGAAAGAAAATGTGCAAGGAAAGCTAGCATATGGGGTCCCCGCAGTCCCCATTTGACACACATCCAAACAGTATATTAAAAATCCGTTCGCACCACTTTGAAACCGTGGTTGGAAACCATTGTTTGTTGGTATTTCTATGGGAATCGAGGGAATCGAATCATTCCAGGGCTTCTGAGTCTTAGGTGGTGCGAATTGGAATTGGTCCATCCGCAGCACAGTTTCTTCGTCCCAAGCCCCCGATGTTTTTCTCAGGCTCGTGCTGCATCCATCAGGGGGCTCCAGGGAGGCAGCAACTTCTCGCTGTTGGCCTGACCACCCCAAACCCTCCCATGGTCCCCTACCAAAAATAAGGGGGAAACTCGGCAACCAAAACTTCCATTTGCTTAAGCCCCCTGTTTCTTTTTGTTGATTTGTTTTTAGAAGAAGAAGAAAAAAGGAGAAAACATGTCCAGTAGTGATAGATTCCCTTTAAAACCAACAGGGGAAAATGAAAACTATTCTTAAGCAAATGGACACATGCAAAAAAAAACAAGGCGGAACTCGGCAACCAAAAGGCGACCACACCTCATGATGGCGACCAACACGTAATGCCACCCCCAAGTCGGGGGACGGGCATCTGAATGGAGCAGCTCGCAAGTGATCAACTGATTCTCTCCAAGGGCTCACCCACAGAAACTTGGAGTCTTACTGCCCAAGCTTCTGTAAACACACTCTTTTGGCTTGTCCACTCAAGTGAGGAGTTTGGGATGGAGGGAGGACACGCTGGCAATCGCTGAGCTAAGCATCGGCTTTTGCGGCTTGGACTGCCTTTTCCTCCCTGACCAGCCAGTGCCAGGTACCCTTTTCAGGTTGTTTTAGAGGGAAACCAACGGGAAAACCCACAAATTGTGGGATCCCCTCTTGCGACATGCACCCACGTAGATACCCCTTCTCTTCTTGGGGGCGGAGTGCACAAACTGCTGGCTTCCATGCTTGCCTGCTCATCACAAATCACAGCTCCACCAGTCAGACTCAGTCATCTGGTCATTGGCTCATATGAGTACAACAAGAAATTGGAGATTCTTTGGTGGACTGGTACATGCGGATGTATGTCGTCCACTAACCAATTGGGGTGTCCCCATCAAAAGTCCTTGGTGCGGTCAAAATGTGCTTTCCCCTCCATGGACGTGGGCAAATGACCACAACCCTCCCAGCTGGACCATCACGAGTGGATAAACTCGCCGAACCTCATCCAGCTCCTCCGGAAGAGAGGTTAGAATAAGGGGTACCAACTTTTTTCTGTAGTCTATTTTAGTAGGGGAACGCTCCCAAAAAAGGGGTGAGAAAGCGCACCTAGCTGAGGGACCTAGTCATTGTAGGCATGGCCCTTGGCTCACAGAAACTCACTTGAAGTTTCAGGCGGCTGGTCAAAACTCCCAGGAAACCCCTGGTGAAGATCACAATCCAACCACTGAAATAGGTTCTAAAATGGGTGGTGAATTCACCTACCCCAAAATGGGATACCATTGGTTTTCACCCACGGCCAGGTGATCAACTACGCCAAATGGATGTTCATCCACCCCAAAATGGCTCGCCATAGGTTATGCAACCCATGGCCCTTGGCTGGCGAATCGCAGATGGTTTCTGACAGGCGACGCGTGAGCCAGGCCTGCTGCTCGGTGGCAGCAGCCTGGAGAGGCAAAAGCCGAGGACGGGCGATCTTTGGTAAGAACCTTTGAATATGTTGCGGACACCATCACACCCAATTAATGCTTCAAAGAAAAAACTATTGCCAAACATTGCAACACCTCACCGACCCGAACGTCTGCACATCTATTCCTGGGTCGTGAAGGGACATTCCATCTGGAAGCATATCAAGTCGCAATCGTTCAGCGTTGAGGGACCGCTTTACATCAATACATGGGGGGGGGTCTTTTTGCGGGTAACTGCCGTGTTTTTGGTTTTCCTTCGGAAAATACAGCGAACTTGGAGTTCATGACCGTCCGCTACCAAGTAGTGCACATTGACCACACATGCGAACCCAAATGTTCGCTCGCTTCCAGCCGCATGGATGGGTGCAACAGCTTCTCTCGCAGGGCTTGTTATTGCTTCGGCCAGGTAGAGGAGAAGGCCAAACTGAATTTCTGCAACAAACCGCCATTGTCTCTTCATGCAAACTTCCATTACTCTCCCTCCAACATGGACTTGCACAGCTGATTCATGAGGGATAGGCCCAGTCTTCCAAAACCACCAAGCAATGATTGTTGAAAGGAACTGAAACGGCTTAATTTGAAGATGCGCGTTACAAAAGTAAGCCTGCTCGCCAGCCATCAAGGGAAATCAACAGGACTTCACTTCCCAGGTGGAAAAACACGCGGAGACCACATCATAAACCAGGGTACACCAAATAGTTCGCCAAACCTGACTTTCTTCTGCACTGCACCCCAAAAGTGGAACCTTCATGGGTGATCGCCCAACGAATGAGGTCGCCGTGTTCGTCGGAGACCAACACGTCGAACAAACAGACTCTGTGGTTGTTGATATTTCGCCCCACTTCGCACCAATCTTCCGCACAGAAATGGACCCCGAGGTTGGTCGTCATGGTTCCGGGCCTGAAAAATCATTAAACAAATCTCCATGACACCTGAGGCATTCTTCGCCCGTTGATGTCCTCTGCCTCAGGCAGCAGAGTCGCATCGTCCAGGGGCGCCGCGGGCTCGATCGCCTCCCTGGGAATGGCTTTGGATTTGCGGGTTGGCGTTGGATTGGTTTCGTTTTGAGTCAAAGTGGTCTGGACTGGGTGTGGTTAGTTGGGGGGTTGACCTTCTGATTGGTGTTGGTGAGTTGGGTGTGGCTCAAAACTAAAGAGCTAGGGCTACGCAGGTTAGATTTTAGTATTTGGTTCCATTTACCAAGGTGCCATTTTGGTACATTTGTTTGAGCCGCAGACAGTTGGGGGGTTGACCTTCTGATTGGGGTTGGTCCAGGTGTCGCATTCGATTCGCAAGCTGGATCGGCTAGATCGGTAGTTTGACTCCCAAGCATTCCCGATCCTTCTGAAAACCTACATCTGCACATCCAAATAAAAAAGAGCAAAACCGCACATTTGGGGGCAGCTGAGCAAAGGCATCGGACAACAGAAGCGCAGATCTCATTGGCGGTCAAAATAGCGAAGGATGAAAAGTTTAAAGGCATACGGAATACAGAAATCTGTGTAAACAAAACAGTATGTACATGCACATAGGTGACCTTTGGGAGAAGTAGATGGTTTTGGCAAATGGAAAAAACCACCCTGAACCAGAGACATCTATGTCTAACCAACCTAACCGATCAAAAGGACGCCTGCAAACAAGTCACACACATCCTAAATGAGGCGGTTGCAAAAAAGAGTTCCCACCAGGCGTGGTTGACCCGGACTTCCGCTAAGTCGCCGAATCCAAGACGTGGCACCTTCAGACGGCGCTGCGCGTTCAAGCCAAAGACCGGAAGCTTCCCAGCTGCGAAGGGAACTGAGGGGCGCTTCCCCCCACCCCAGAGGAACCCCCGCTACAATTCTAGGGGTCGAGTCCTTTTCCGTCATTTTTTTTTTCAGCCATCGTTCTTTTCAAAAACCAAGCATGTCCCCGGGGTTTCGGGTGGTGTTCTAGAAAGATTCGGATCCCTGGGTTTAGAATGGGGAAGCTACCCTTGGAACAATGGGACCCCGCCTCCCAAGATTCATCCACCAATGGGTTATCAATCCTGGGTTCCCATGTACTGAATGTGGAGAACCAGGTGAAAGAAAGTTCCCGGAGCGGCTGGGACTGATGATGTTTAATAAGGCAGGCTTCACCAAAATCCTGTGGGTTGGCAACTATTTCTCTTTTCTGCCTGGGCCTGATGATTCATCGAACGGCAGGCTTCGTGGCAACATCCTGTGGGTTGGCTCATCCGCCAACCTTTTTTTCCCCAGGACCTTTGCTGCACTTGCCATCAACAGCCCCTTTTCCGCCAAGGAACTTCTGGGCTTGACCATCCACGCACCAAATAGTTCGCCTTGGCACACAAGCAACCGGACTCCTCGGTCCCCGCGTTTCCTAAGGGCATGTCACGCGGTGCCTGGCCGTTGCAACTTACTTCACGTGCAGACCAGGGATTCTTGGATTCTTGGCATCTGCTACCGAGGTTGCCTTGAATCCTGCCGTTCCCGGAATAGTTGGCAACCCGAGTACACGATCATACACCATCTGGCGACAGCAAATCCTGGCTGCCTAGATTGGTGGTAATGCAAGCACTGACATTGTCATGGCACTGGGCAATGTGAGCAGGCAGTAAGGGCCCCTGCTCGTCGTAGACGGAGAAAAAGAGGAAGGGCGAGGTTTTGCCTGCGGCATGCCCCGGCAAACAAAGAACAAACCATGAAGAGGAGACATCCTATGACAATCACAGCAACAACAAGGGCGGCACGAAAGAGAACAAGAACCATGAACAGAAGAGTCACATTACCGCACAGCCAGGGCTACTGCAACAACCACAACTTACGACAAGTCCACACACATGCGCCACGAGCAATACCACCAAGTGTTCCAACGTTGAGACTTGAAATGGAGTGGTGCAAAGAGAGAAGGGGAGAGAGAGAGAGAGAGAGAGAGAGAGAGAGAGAAAGGGAGCAAGAGAGAAACAGAGAAAGAGAGAAAGAGAGAAAGAGAGAAAGAGAGAAAAAGAGAAAAAGAGAAAAAGAGAAAAAGAGAGAGAGAGAGAGAGATGGGCGAGCACAAAAACAGCATGATTGTTCAGGGTACCATTTTTTGCGGTGGTTTCAAAAGGGAAGCCAAAATGAAAGCCAGCATTTTAGTAGAGAAACCCACTCGATATCGAAGGGAAGCAAAAACGGAACTTGCCATTTGCGGTTGCTACTTCACTCACCTGCAGGAAAAGCCATACATCAACACACCATCCACTTGCAAGGCGATCCATACTTTACATAGGCTCATTATATTCCAAAGGAAGATCCAAGCAACCGGAAGTGCCTGGCACTTGTGTCAGCCTGCTGGGCCACTCCTTGACACGCTCCTTTGGGCTGGAAGATGAACGACTCTGACTGGCCTCCCCGGAGACCCGCCCGCCCGCCCGCCCGTCCACCCCACAGGCCGGCCCGCCCGAAACTCCGCTTCGGCGGGAAGCGGGGGGGGGGCGAATTCTGGCTGGGGCTTGGACTCCAGTTTCTCCATTTGCTCGTGGTGAGGTGGTCCATGTCTGGTGACTTGGTTCCTAAAAAGTCAGGTTTTCGTTGTTTCCCCTTTGAATACCACCCAAAGGGGGGTCCATCGTTTCGAGACATCATTTGCTCCCCCAAAAGTCCGCCACTTCATTCCGCACCCACAGCCTTTGCTTCCAGGATGAGGATCGACTGGAACCTCCAGTGCCCTGGGCAACGAATTCCGGTCATTTTTGTTTGTCATCTCACACCAAGAGAGGACACAACCCCCAATTGTGTGGACCTCCCACTAGTGTTGACCAGAGTAATTAACCCCTGGATTCATGGGGGGGTCCCCTTTTTTGGTGGGGGTTGGTTCATCCGGAGTCCAAATGATGCTGCAACAATGTCGTGAACTGCGAGATCCCACCCACACACCCACACACACACACACACACACACACACACCCACACACACACACCCACACACACACACACCCACACACACACACCCACACACACACACCCA
>CAUJNA010003500.1:0-95569 GCA_963377175.1 Effrenium voratum | reverse complement strand
CACAACACACACACACACACACACACACACACACACACACACACACACACACACACACACACACACACACACACACACACACACACACACACACACCGACCGGTCCTATGAAAGCCGCTTGACGGGGGCTTCGCGGCATCTATGAGCAAGGTCTCAGGCATGGTGCAAAACGAGCCTGTGGGTCACAAGGCCGTCCTTCGTGAGCTGCTTGAGCAAAGCCTGGCTCGAAAGGATTTTGATTTACCAGGGCTGTGGCACAATGGCAGCGCGCCCTGCGAGCTCGCTCGCGGGGAGGTCGCAGGTTCAAATCCTGCCAGCCCTGGGAGCTATGCGTGCTGCCGCACACAAGTCTCAGTGAGGACTTGACAAAGCCACCAAGGATGGCTCAACTCCATGCTGGCGCGCGGTTTGAGACTTTGAAGAGTGGCTTGCCTCGAGCGTGTGTGCAACCTTTGATGTTGAGCGGGACTCCCCTTTCATCTACCTGGGACTATTGCGGCTCCGCAGATTCACACAGAACCCCAAGCCCACCCTTTTGACTATTGAAGAGAAATCTCCCTGGGACGACTTTTCTGTGCTATCCGACAAACGCGGCCTCTCGCAGCTGCTCGGATTCCTCCAGGACCTCGAAGCCTCGGTCAAACGGACAGGTAGCTCATGGATTCCCAACAAAAACAACTCAGACTCCTGGGAAAACTTGGTCGACGTTGGGTTTGGGAAGCAAACATTTAAATGTTAGCTGTGAAGTGGGGATGTTTCATTAAACAATACGCAAAATGTAAAATGGTTCCCAACAACAATCATGAAGAAGGGGAATAAAGCTACACCAGCACTTATACAGCCTTCGAAAGATGTGTACACGCGTTCCTTCGCGGATGGCGGTTTGGGAGGGTTGAAATCAGCTTAGAGACAAGGAGTACATGAATCACTTGACCTAGAATCACAACGTGCAAACTTAAAAATATTATCCAAGAGGAAAATCGGTTGTGTGAACATGACTGGCAGCGCAATCACAGGTTCTAGTTCCCTGCTTCATCAACGACTCCACCCTAGCAACACATGCATGTTGGCCGAATCCCGATTCCAAGCCTTTTGAAGACCCACAACCGGCAGCTCAACCGACAAGCGCATCGACCTGCAATCAAGCATAGCTAACACTTCAGCCAAATTTAGCTCAAATAAGCTATAGAATGCTTTAGCTCTGACATCTCAATCCCATGTACCCTTCCAGCAATCGTGAAAGTGGGTGTGGTCTTTCTTAAGGTCCCCTTTTTGGTGGTTTTAAAGGGAAACCAAAAGGAAAGCCACCATTTTGGGAGGGTCCAACCTCCAAAAAGAGCCGCCCAGTTCTTCCAAAACCTCCATTTGCTTAAGTCGCCTGGAAAAAAATAGAAATATGTCCAGTAGTGATAGATTCCCTTTAAAACCAACCGGAGAAGAAAAACATATTCCTAACCAAATGGAAGACAACCAACGTCACCCCCAGAAGCCGAAACCCTCCGCTTCCAATCCCAGCGCTCCCGGTGGGCCTGAGGAATCACCTGCACCTGGGCGTGGCCAGGGCGTTTTGCGGAGTCAGGAGAGGCAAGGAGGAGGAACGCCAGGAAGCAGAAGAAGACAATGAAGGGGTCTAGGGTCTAAGGTCCAGGGTCTAGGGTTTAGGGTTTTGGGTTTAGGTTTTAGGGTTGAGAAGCATGGCTTGCCGCAAGTAGACTGATGGCAGGCCCATCTCGAGATTGCTTCTGACCGTCTCAAGCCCTAGGTTTTTCACAGTGTCTATCCACATCCCAAGCCATGGGTAGAATACCAACAAAAAATGCTAAAAGCCACACCCTCCCGGACCATGGTGAGGCTTGCAGACCCGCCCGGGGTGTATCCAAAGGGACCCCAAGCTGGTTCGTGTCCTTTGTCCATTCAATTCCATCCCAGGTGTTGTCATTCTTTTGGACATTGTCAAATGTCCGGTTCGGCTTTAATATGAATCTTGCCCCTACATAGGTCCGGTTAGCAAAGCGCGGGGAAACCTCAGTTAACTTCCAATGCTGAGGGGGTGATCATCTCCACCAACCCCAAGTCACAGATGTCTCGCATTGAGCCCGGAGGTCAAGTTGGCCCAGTGCTACCTGCGCCCAACACCCCTGGACTTAAGGTCCTAAGGTGTACCTGGCCCTTTACCTAGCAACCCATGAACTAGAACCAGCTAGATTGGACAAAGTTTTGGGCACTGCTCAGTTGGCACTGCTATTAGTTGATCTTTTTTTGCCAGTTTACGCCTCTTAAGTTTACTTCTGGTTGCACACTCGCCGGGGTGGCCCTTGACCCCCTGCCAAAGGTTTGACCTGCTGCCACTGAGTCGCTGCCATGCTTCGAACAGCTCGAAGATTAAAGGCACGCAAATGTTTGGTTGCTGCATGTTAACAAGAGGGAGGGGGGGGAACAACGTTGGACAAATCAACTACCAACAAAGAACGCAGACCTAAAACAACTTGAACAAATCTACCTCCAAACACGTCCGAGGTCCAAAAGTTGGCAAAAGTTCAGACCTCATGGTGAAACACCACAGAACAGCCACCGGCATAGGTGAGCCATCTAAACCTGGTAGAGCCCATCGATTTCTAAGCAACCTAACCGATCGACAAGACACCTATGCCAACCTACCTGGTCTTTTTTCCGGAGGGTTCCCCTTGTTTGGTGGGTGTTTAAAGGCAAAAACCCCCTCCGACAGTCAAAGCCGTTGTCCGGACAAACCTCAAGGGCTCCGGGCTGCCAGATCGATATGAAGCCAGCCAGGGCTGCGGCTCCTTATCAGCAAAGGGGAACGGGGGGGTCCCCGCATGCACCATGGCCGCGCCACGTTTTTTAGGACACCACAGAATGGCGGCTCGGTGTCCTTTTGGTTCTTTAAAACCAGCTCGGTGTCCTCTTGGTTCTCTTTAAAACCACAAACAAGCAGTACCAACTCGCAAAAAAGACATACCCATACGGGCTTGTCTCAACATGGTGGACCCCTGTTTGGGTGGGTTCAAAGGGAAGGGCAGCCGTTTGTCATTTTGGGGTCCTCGATTTTGAGCAACACCCATATGTCAGAGTTCCTTCTGTGCGTAACTGTCATGATTTCCTCCGGAACCTTTACGTCCAAAAATTCCGGCGGATCCTTGACAATCCCTGCCACATATGGGGATGTTCTAAGCCTTAGAGCACCCTTTTGCATGCTCAAAGGGAACGAATCACCCTACGCGGTGTGGATTTGTGGTTTGGAGGTTAGTGGCTGTTTCCAATTTACCCTCAAGAACCAGTGGTTCAAACCAATCCAAACCACCAATTACGGGTAAGGTGGAAAATACGGAAGCCTAGATTTTCACGTATAAACGTAATGGGGCCAATCCTCCGTTCAACACCAACCCATGTCCTCGAGCAGGTGCCTCGTCATAAACCTCCTATAGAAAGGATCCCGTGTCAGAGTTGGGCTACAAAGGGGAACCTTTTTGTTTTTCACCTTGGAAATTATGTTTCCACCTTGGAAAAAAAAAACTTCTGCCCTTGGTGTACTCTGTTTGCTTTTCCCCTTGGAACTTCGTTTTTCAACCTTGACCTTCCTTTTTCACCTTGTAAAACAAACGAACGCTTAACCCCCTGGAGCCTCTGTTTTTCGCCTTGACCTTCCGTTTTCCCCGTGGAACCCCAACGAAAGCTTGACCCCTTGGAGCCTTTGCTTTCACCTTGGAACTTCTTTTTTTTCACCTTGGAAAACAAACCCAGAGCAAACCGCCCGAACCCTTGGCATACGAAAACTCGAAAAATCCCCCGGTCCAACCTCCCCGGGCCATTTCGCGCGTCTCTCTCGCGGCCCAGCCTCGCCATCGAGCTGCTTCTCGTGCATGCCGGTCCTGCGAAGCGATCCGGCTCATCCGAAGTGAGGTCCTCCAGATTTGAGAGGTTAGAAGAAGGGTACCAACTTTTTTCTGTCTATCTTAGTAGGGGAACCCAGGGTGAGAAAGAGCTCTACTAAAAAAACACCTAGAAAGTGAGGTCCGCGGTTCGCTGTGTGCAGTCCTCTCATAGACTCGATAGGGGTCAAGAATCTGGGTGGAGGTCAGGGCTTCGCTGTGGTTCCTGTCAAAGTGGATGTCAAAAGGAATCCCTAGTTCCTGGTTCGGACACTGGACAGATTGGGATAATTCCCACATGGACCATTGGGTGGGATAATTCCCACATCCGACTGAGATTCTCACCGAACGTGAGGAAGAAGTTCGGGAACACTTTCGAACAACAAACCGTGCTGAGCCATTCAGGACTAGAAGCCTTGCCAGACTTCGGCTTCCGGATCAAGTAAGAATGGCATGTCAATTCCCGGTGGCCTTCTTTCGAAGTCTGAAAACCCAGCGGCCTAAGGCCTTTTTGTGTGTTCGCTTTGCAGGTTCCGGGTTTCTTTTCTCCGCTCGTGTTCCATCATGTGCCCAAAGGAAACTACTCAAAGAAACCCACGCAAATAAGAAAACGGCTCAAAGAGAGACCGCCATGTTGAGGCTGGGCAGCTTGGGATTTGTCGCCTGCAAAAGGAGTTTGGTGCCCTTCGACCTGTGGGCTACCGCTCCCAACCCGGTGGCCTAGTGCTGGGAAACCAGAAAATGGACGCCGACAGTGAGAAAAACACGCGATGTGCATACATTAAAGTCCCCATTGAATGGGCTCCTTGAAACGCCCACCCCCCCCTCAAAAAAAAAAAAGGAAGAAAAACAGGGACAAAAAGCGTGTAAGATCCAAACTGGGCCTGTAGCTTCTAAACCACACAAAATGTTGCTTTAGCTTCTAACACCTTTCTCTTCAAGCTTCACCCTTGCACTCTTAGCCTTAGCTTCTGCCGTTCCAGCGCCCAAGCTTCGCTCTCTGTCACGCGCGCCAAGTGCCGGGCGCGTGAGGCGGAGGTCCCCGGTTCTCCGAAGGAGCTTGCGGCAACTGGCGGATGGCTCGCGCACGCGCATTGGAGCCGAGGTTTGGACCGAAGAGAACCCAACGGAAATCCCCGGAAGCCGAATGTGGACCCCGAGGCTCACGTGGGTGTCTCCCTTTTGTGGGGCTGCAATGGGAAACTCAAGGGAAACCGTCTTATTTGGGGAGTCATGTCTTGAAGGAATGCGGAGGCCCTTCCGACTCACAACCTCCAGCTCTCTAAGTAAATGGAGTCATGAACATCCAAAAACGCCTTCGGCGTTTGGGTTGTCTCCACCGGTAGATGTTCAGATCAACCATCACCAAACGGATCCGAACATTGCCCGGAATGGGCGACGGTCCGTTGGGTGGACAACCAAAGGTACCAACAGCATGAGGCCTTGCCCACCAGAATCATGTCACCAAAGGATCGAGAATTGATGTGACATAGCCCCGGTGTTTGTCGGCTCCCGTATCCCTGGTTCCCCTGTATCCCTGCTAATTGGTTTCCCTGAAAGAGGCAGATCCTCCGAGCAGGAAACAAATAACATAATAATGAATAATAATAATAATAATAATAATAATAATAAAAGGGGGAGAAAAAGAATCGACGCCGGGCGCGCGAAGGCGACTTTCATGTTGCACAGCCGGCGGATGGGGACTGGATACCTGGCCGGCTCCAAAGGTCGATGGTGTCCGCTAGCCCCACACCACTCCCAGGAGACATTTGGGGTAGATACCCTTTAGTGGCTATATAGTGGCTATATGGTGGCTGTATATGGAAATTAGCGGAATATACCCTGAAAATTAGGTGGCTGCATATGGAAACCGGCTTAGGAAACGAAAGTATATACCCTTTAGTGGCCATATGGTGGCCGTATATCCCATTCAAAGTCTGGGGGTAGTGTTTGGGGGCCAGTGGAAACCAGCTAATCGAAGACGAAATCGAAGGCCAGCCGAAGAAGTCGACCCCTGGATAAGAATGGCAGGGGTCGGAACTTGGCAAGTGAACAAAGTGCACTCAGACCCAAATGCTGCGCTTGGCGCTGTGGTAAAAGGGTGCCTTTGCTGATTTCAGCCCCGCACGACTTGGGTAATTGGTACACTGGAAGTACACTGGCCGTCAGCCATGAGCCGTCTCTCAGTTCGGCTCTTGTGCCCTGTTCAAAGAAAGGAGAAGAAAGGCAGCCAGGCAGCCCATCTGCTTTCTTGGATCATTTCAAGTTCCGCTTACCAATAAGCGGTCAGAGAACCAAACAAAAACACAAGTCGGTGGCCTTGTGAGTGTTTGGTCTTGCAATGTCCAGCGAACCTACATCACCTCAAGAGCATAGGTGTCCTTTTAGGGGAAATAGATGGGTTTCCCTGGTAGATGATTAAACCACCAGGTAAACCAGGAATCGCCATCGATTTTCCGAGCAAAACATCCAAAAAGGACACCTATGCTCAAGAGTAACATAAATTCTGGGCCTGGTCAAAGGTCCCCAGTTCCCTTGGTCCCAACTGCCACTGGAAAGCTTTCAGGGTGCACAAGCACGTGACCGTGGCACAAATTGGCCCCCCGTTCTCCTGCTGATTCAAAGCAGATGGGCTTGCCTGCTAAACGGGGCATTAAAAACCAGCCTAAACCAGTGGAACCCATCCAGTTCTATCCCAAACTATCCGATCAAAAGGACACCTATGGCCTATTTCCCGTTTGACATGTCCCCAACAGAAATCCTTACATTATACACATTGCCTTGTAAATGGTGGTTTCCCTTTATTTTGGTGTTGAAAAAGCAGCATGTTTCAAATGGTGGCAAAATGGAGATTTCTTTTAAGGAGCCCTGCCCAAGCTGAAGCGCCAACAACGCCCAAAACGCCCCCCCCCTCCCCCCCACGGTCGGGGCACTCAGCGGTCCAGTTCTCCCAGGCATCAAAGCGCTGGCCGATGACATAGACGTGCTTGCCTCTCGGTCGGTGTCTGGGTCTCCCACAGAGCGATCAGAGCGATCAAGATGACACACCAATTTCCCCGGAGGGTGGGGGGGGGGGGGGCTGGGTGTCCCGTCAAAAATGGTTAACATGACCACCAAAGTTCCAGCAGTGGGAAGAGAGTGAGAGAAGGAAAGTCACATGTCATTCCATTCCTGTTCCTTGTCATGTCTTTATTATTTGGAGTGTTTGGGAGATCTCTTAATAAAACCCCAAACACTAATAATAAAGAAATAGACAAATATTTTATAATTCTAAGATTATAATATTTGGTTTTCTGTACTATCATTCCCTTTCTTTCTATTTCATTTCCATTCTAAGTCTAGGAAATGAATGAAAGGGAATGAAGGTAAACAATAAAGACATGACAAGATACCAACAGCATTTTATAGAAGTAGATGTTTTTCCTTGTCATATCTTTTTCATATTGTTTATTATAAATTTGTATTTTATGTTTCTAGTCTTTTCTATTTACTGTCTGTCAATGATTCTCTCTTATTCACGGTTATTCCTCTATTCACGAGTCTATCCTTTTCAACCGTAGGACGAGACATGACCAGAGGAAACGGTTAGGAGAAATCTCTTGAACAGGCCTTAGACAGATGATGGGAAAAAATGGAGGGAGCCGATCATTCGCGCCCCTGCGGTTCAACCCCGCGCATCTCGTCCCAGGATTTCTCATAAAATTCGATGGGGAAAGTCCCCCTACCCTTGAGGAACTTGTCCTGAGCTTTGGCCAAGGACGGCCGCTAAAACGAAAAGAAAACGGCTGCGCCCTGAGCATTCGGTCTGTGTCCAGCAGTCTGGTAAGCTTTCGGCCTTGCTTCTTCGTAGCGCCTGGCGGAGACGCCGTTTGAAGCGACCCACCGTGCGCGGTCAAGCCCCGGAGCCCTCATCGGACCAACAGGGGCACCTGATGTGTGATGTTCCGACCTTGGACAACCAGATGGAACCGGTAAATGATTAAAAAAAAAAAAAAGCCTGGCTCGACCAAACTAAAGCCAGAAAAGAAACGAACACCTCTGATTGTGACCTGCCCTTGTGACTTGCCTGTCACAAGTAGCTTTTCCCGCCTGACTCCGCGCCGTCCCCTGGAAGGTTCTGCCTCAGACAGCTCCGTTCCCGAAACACTGGGGGAGGCAGGGGAGCTTCGGGGAGGTTTAGTTGCGCCATGTGGGGGCACCCACCAAAAGGGCGTGAGTTCTCCTGTTGGCTTCCTTTAAAAACCACCACAATGGGGGGACCCTCAAAGAAAGACACACACATAGGCTGTAGACTACGTGGTGTTTCTGACTGAACCTCGCTGTTTCTCCATCCTTCGCTTCCTTCCTTCAGAGCTCGTTGTACCCCACCCTCGATAAATTGGAGGATGGAGCAGTGCCTTGGACACTTGGCTACGGATCCCAGCAGCCAGTATGGTAGATAACCCTTTGCCAACGTCCACTTGGTTTTTAAAGGGTGGTTCCTTCCCACAATTACCTATGCAGGTAAATGGAATCACGGACAATAGCACACGTCCTAAACAAGGCGGTTGAAAAAAAGGTTCCCACCACACCAAGGGTACCCCCCGTGGAATTCCACTTGCCTTCCCCTTGCTTTCCTAGGGCCTCCGGGCGGCGAGAAGTGGTTCAAGTCCCCCGTGAGGAGCTCATAACTCTCCGGCAGCCGCACCTGCAAAACGTCTTCGCGGAGCGAAAACGACGCTCAGAGCTGGGGCCCGTCCGATTTTTATGATCCCTGCGAAAAGCTTGGAACTTGTGTGTGAAACGGAAACCCCCACGAAACTCAAATTCATTTCCAAAAAGAAACACCTAAGGAACCGGACGGCCGGGAACCGAGTGTGGTGCCTATGCGACGCATTTTCTCCGCGAGACCGAAGCGAAAAGGAAACCAACCGCCCTGCGTCCTTGACGCGTTTCCTGTCGGGGGTCCTTTGAGGCTCGGGAAACCGAAATTCTTGGGCAAGAGGGGAGAGCCGAATTCACGGCGAGTGTTGAGTGATTCCAGTGGCAAACAGTACCGAATGGGAGCAACTGGAATCACAATCCTTAGGAAAAAATACACACACTTCCGTACAGAAAAGAAACACAACTGTGACAGTGCCCGTAATGTAGCGTGGTTCTCTCACCTGGTGAGCCATCAAGGAAGTAAAGCACGCAAACCAAACTTGATTGATCTCGAATCGATATAATCAAAACCCATTTTTTTAGAAGTGGCGTCATCCTTCGAATATCCTCGAGTCATGCCTTCTCAATGTGAAACCCTGCTGTTGCAGCTGCAAACGCGTCCAAGCAAGTAAGTGACCCCGAAAGTTGCCGTGTGCAAGGCTTCCCGGGTGAATTGGGAACCCCGTAGCCACTGGCCCGGCTTGGTGGTTCTGTCTGCTGTGCTCCATGGCGATTTGGGGTGCCCAAAAACCCAATTCACTGCGGTCCTACGAACATAAGAACTCCAACTTTACCTAAACCAGGCAACTGGAGCCACCCACTCAAATGGCCCCAAAAAAAATGTGGGTTGGGCGCTGCGCATCATATACCAAAAACCACAGCTCCGCCGCCTTCTCTGGGTCTTCAATCTCGTTCACCAGCACGTCCACCTGTGCGAGTCCGAAAAACGCCCCAGCCCGTGAAGGATGAGTTCCCCATTGTCACACCCATATGGCCATGGAATCAGGCAGACTCCACTGGGCACATTTTTTTTGGGGGGGGACCCTTTGGTGGACATCATGTAGGCGAACATTCATGTCCAACCACTTGCGAGGTGGCTCCAACTCTTGTAGCTCATAACCAAATGGTTGTTTGATCCGGGGGTCCAGGCGTCCACCAGCGGAGGCCGCAGGAAGTGGCGATAGCCTAAGCATTTGCGTCGGACACCCCTCCCACGACATGGCGTTGTCCTTTCTCCAAAACCCAAGGGTTACCAACTGGGAACCCGTGGGATCTTTGTGGGGACCCTCTTTCCAGCACCTGGGTTGTTGGAGAAACTTTGGGTTGCTGTCTTTTTGGCTTCCTTTCGAAATTTTGTCGAAATGGGGCTGTTTGTTAACCGCCGAATCCAAGTTCCTGGGGAAAAGGAAACATTTAGATGATGCATCCCCCCACTGCCTCTCACCATCGCACCTGCAGAAGGGCACCTGGAAGACAACTTTCCGCGAAAGGGGGGTCAAGTTTTGTGGGCGGGTAGAAGGTTGGCTTTGGTTTCTGCTTCGCATCATCCAAAAAGGGGAGTGGTTCCCGCTTCCGGAAACACATACTTCTGGGTGTGTCCTCTTTTTTGGGGAACCCTTTTTGGTTTTCATACGAAACCAAAAGGGAGACCATCCCTTGGCGCCCATTTCCCATTTGTGCCACGGTCCAAAGTCCTGTGGGCCATCGATTGCTTACCATGCTTGTCTACAAAACGTCTCAAGGGATCACCATCCCTGCCACAATGACCCCAACCCACTTCCCGAAATGGCTTGAACCATTTCAAAAAGCTCCAACTTGCGCCTTTGGCCCGCAAAAAGTTGTAAAAGCCCAGGAGTGCTGCGGAAGTGGGGGGCCGCCCACTTTGCGGCAGGTCTCTCTTCACCATGGCGCGAGCCAACATGGCTGTGATTGTCAAAACCGTTTTGGGATCCCATTTTGGTTGGTAGGTGACTATGGTGACTTCACCCATTTTTGGACCTATTTCAGTGGTTGGATTGGGATGTTCCATGGGGTACGATTTTGCCACACGGACTCCCGGCCCAAAAAAAATCGGGCGTCCCCGGCGGAGGCGAAGGGCCAGACACTTCTCCAGCAGCTCGAAGGAGCCCTGAAGCGACTGCAGCTGGGTGTCGTAATGTTGGACCCTCTTTACACGGACCCCCGCCCTGAACAGTGGAACCAGTCAGCTGAACCCTCTTTAGTGAAATCCTGGGAGTCTTGGAGGGACAGTACTTACTTTAGTATGGCCAATTCTACTTTAGTATTGAATAGAAAGAGAAAATCTACAATAGAGAGTACTATTACTAAAGGAGGTCCAAGCACTGGATTTCCAGGGAGGGTCTGCCAAAAGCAAGGGACACGAGCGCCTGGTGAAGTCAGTTGTGAGGGAAAACGACATCAAGGATTCCAAATGTCCAACATCCTGATTTCCAAACAAGGACATGTGCTCATCCTTACAATCAGTAGGCCGTTGTGACAGGGGCTCATTCGCGATAAGCCCGCGAACGCGACCCCTTTGTGATCCAGAAAGCATCATGGAACTCCGCCACAAAGAACAAACAACAAGAGGGAGTCATACATGATGCCGCGCCATTGGAGACCGCTTTGGTGTCTGATTTCCCATAATCAAGACAGCAGTAATGATCAATTGGTTCCAACAAGACCAAACAATCACTCAAAAAAAATGGCCTTTGTCTCTGCAACCCGATGCTGATGCCATACCGACCCCTCCCTCATCTCATGCAACATCCTGGATACATCCCGCGCCTTGTTCGCCTCACTGCCCCGCATCTCCTGAACAAGGCGAGGCTGACAACTGGAACACCACGAGTTGGGCATCGATGATATGGCCATGGGTCAAAAGCCAAATCATTCCCCCCGTGAACATCCCAATCCCCACTAAAGTAAAGCCGAAAATGGGTGGTGCACCTACCAACCAAAATGGGATCCCATTGATTTTGACCCATAGCGCTATGCAAGCCGCCCACTCACCAAACCCACCCTCCAGGGTCCACGCCTGGCGGAGACCCTGCTCCGCCAGCCACACGTGCGCCTCCATGCTCAGGGCCTCCCGGACGGGTCGCGCGTCCGAGAACATGAAAGGATATTCTGCGCGGTTTTCTGGCCCTGGAGATTGATCCAGTCTTGAGGCTCGAACTGGCTGATGCACAATTTCGGCCGTTGCACAGCTGGCTGGCTTGAAATACCAGAACCTGAGTCAAACCCGTCTGCCCGTCTGCCCTAAAAAAACATATTACAAGACCTTTGTAATCCTGAAGCCAGGGTCTGGAAAACCGCTTTAAGAAAACAACCAGAGTCTATGGTATTAACACGAGTGGTTGAACGTCTGAGTATGATGCTAAATCTAGGAACCTGTCGAATCCTGCTTTGAAAAACTAACCTGACACCAAGCATTTGAAGGGCTCCAACTCTGATTAACACATACCCGCGAGCTAAAACAAGTGGTCGGCAATCCTGGAAAGGAACGGCGTCCTCTCCCGGCAATCATCCCTCTCCGGTGGAATTCACGTCAAAGAAATCCACTCTCACACCTCAAATGCTAGACATGTTGCTTGAATTGTTGGTCCATACTTCGTGAAATTTGACATGTCTCCTATGATGTCATTTGGCCAAGGGTCAGAATCCAAATCGTACCTTGAGTGAACATCCCAATCTGCGCTAGACTAAAATGGGTGGTGAATTCACCAATCGCCCAAAATGGGATCCCAAAACGGTTTTGACAACCACAGCCATTTGAGTGGTCCCAGTGAGGGGAACCTTCAGGGGTCGTTCCGCACACCGCTCGCTGGGTTTCTTTGGCAAGCTGGCGGAGGTCTGCTGAACCTTCTACCAGGGGAAGATGGTCTTGGCACCATCCCTGATCAACCCAATCCGCAAAGCAGAGAGACAGACTGAGAGAGAGGGAGAAAAAGGGAGAGAAAGAGAGAAAAAAGAGAGAGCGAGAGAGAGAGAGAGAGAGAGAGAGAGAGAGAGAGAGAGAGAGAGAGAGAGAGAGAGCCATCCAGCACTACCACCGCTGCCAACAGCCCCCCCCCCCCACCACCGATCCCCCGCTCGTGCATGCCGCGTACACCAAAGGCTTCAAGTAGAACTAAATAGAACCACAAACTCCAAGTCACAAAACAAGCCTCCATATCATGGTCCAAAAATCACTTCTTTCACTCAAAGCACCTGGGAAAATGAGTGAGTCCCCATTTTCGTGCACGCCGTTTCTCAAAAGCTCGTCCCCCCCCCCATGTCCCCCCCGGGTCCCGTTTTAAACGAACGCACCAAGCGCTGACCGCAGCTCCCGAACCGATCCGCTCGGCGGATCGGAGGCCTCCTCGAAGCCGTGCATCCGCGCGCCCTTGGGGAAGCCCATGCCCTGAGCGGGCAGCGGGCGGCCGGGCAGGAGGTGGCAGAGTCGTCGCGTCTCCCTGGGAGTTGTCTGGAAACTTCTTCCGGGGGAAGCTCTGGCCACCCTCAAAAAAGAGGAGAAAAAAGAAGAAAACAACGCGGACTTCTGTGCACAAGTTACAACTTGGCGCTTGGGCGATGTTTGAGCCACGGCCATCCAGAAGAGCCGCCAGGGGGGGGGGGCTGTAGCTGCCAGAGGAAGAAACGCTCCCTCAGATCCAACCCGAACCCAAGCATATCATGCCACAACGAAACCCCCAAGCCAGCCACAGACCCCCAGAGCCCTCTGGCCCTTGTCAAAGGGCCTCGTTGATGGGAAAATAGAAAGCCCGTCCAACAATCAAAGTGGACCACTGGGTCTTGGAAGACTACCATCATCTCAAAAAGGCCTTGCGCCGCACGCAGAGGGTAGAAGAAAGACCATCAGCCTGCATACTGGCACACCGAATATCCTGACCCAGTGTCTGTGATCAGAAGTGCCACAAGTCCTAAAGCCAGAAAAGTGTGCCTCTTTTTTGTCATTCTGTCAGCCTAGTGCCAACCATCGTGTTCCCACCATACATCTGGCCCAACCTCCCCACCCCCCACCACCCTCTCCCCAATTCTCCGCACCTCCAGCGCATCCTCGTCTGGCCGCACGGGCCGTGGGTCCTGCGCGCGCTCGAAAGGCGTCACGCTGCAAGGTGCCGCTTGAGGAAGGCGAAGGTGAACTTCAAGCACAACAGCCGGGCATTCCACGAGCAAAGAACCTCTGGTTGCCAGGCCCATGAACACCGCAGCATGCTGGCTTCATACTAGGTCAATGTTCCTCTTTTTTCCAAGGATCCCAATGGGCGCGGCCGCCAGCTCGGATTTGTCCTTTGGTTCTTGTCGCGGTGAATTTCTCTGTTGGCCCACTAGCAGTAGCTGCCTGGAAGTTGGGCTTCATCCCCGCCTCCAACCACGGAGCTGTCCCCTCACAACCGCCGTTCGTCTTACACCCCACTTTGTTCTCAGTCCCTCCAATTTGACCCAGAGTTTGATCCAGAGGCGCCGTCGGAAATACAAGCATGTCATGAGAAAAATATGCAGACCTCTACAACATGCCTCCCACCCAGGTCAGCCAAAAGACTCCGGTGGCATCTTCAACCCCAGAAAAAAATATGGTGCGAGGTGTTCAAACTACTTGGAGGCGGCCCTCCGTTTGAGGTCCGCCCATTTTCTCATTGAGTGGCGAAATGCCAATCTGCTCATTTGTTCTCTGGCAGCGCTCGTTTAACCCTAGGGGTCCTTATAACTGTCCCCTTCAAACATCACCCTTCAAACATGACCCTTCAAACATCACCCGAGGGTTCTGAAAACCAGGGGCCCCTTTTAAAAGGCGCCACCTTAAGCGGGGTCCAACATGGCACCAAATTCAACTAGGGGCCCCCACTGGTGGGACCTCCTCGCCGTGTTCGTCCACCTGCGCACAGATCAAGCCAGCCGAAGGTGCCGAAAGCTGACCTAAGCACATATGAACAAATGAACATACAGCATGTGTACACACATGCATACATGTAATCAGACTTACAAATGTATCCATCTATCTCTATGTGTATATATATATATATGCATGTAATATACCATACATGCAACGTGGCATGTACATATATATATATATATATATATATATGTATGTTGTGTTTGTATATGTTATGGCCTCTAAGACCAAGTTCGCTGGCAAGGGCGCGGTGCACCCCCCAAACCAAAACAGCATGGACCTTAGCAAGGTGATGTTCCAACTGCTGCCACAGCAGGTGTCTGATTGGCCTTCTCGGCTTGCATCACATGGCCCCATGCGAAACACCGGCCATGTGGCGGCCTTGCACCTCGGTTCTAAGGGAGCTTCGCGCAACCCTCAGCGCGTCTCTAACTGGGGTGCTTCCCCCCAAAGAGACTTCCGCTGCGTGCCGGTTTTCGAGGGATCTCGTGTTGGCCCGTTTTTGTGGAGTTGTCTCAAACTCAAGTTTCCCTCAACCAACCAAAAGGAAGGTAAGGAAGTTTCTATTTTGTGAACCCCAAAGTGCTTCCTTTTGTCTTCCAACCCAAAACAGCTGTGCGTCCCCCGCCAAAAAAGACACACTCCCACCTTCCACTCCCCCTTTCCCCCCAAAAAAAACAAGAAAACAAGTGTTTGAAGAAAACAAAAAAGAAGGAAAAACTCGTCTCTGCCAAAAGGGGGAGGCATCCCAAAAAAAATCTTCGGGGACTCGCGCGCCGGCGGCTCCGCGCCTTGGGCTCGTCGGTGCGCGCGCGGCGCTCGGCCTCCGCCTCCCAGGTGAGGCGCCGCAGGGTGTGGGCCTCCAGCTCCTGCGATGTCGGCGCTTCGAAGGCGTCGGCGGAGGCGGGTCTGCGGATGGGGCGGCTGGGGGCGGTTGGCGACTGAGGGGTAGGTTGCAACTGAGGCAGGCTATGCTCCCACCTAGCCCAGTGGTAAATATGAACCTTGCAGGAAGGCTACGAGCATGGATATGGTTAAAATAGGGTGGAACTTCCTAAGTAGGCTATAACCATGGATGCAACTGGGGTTAGTCCCATGGCTGTAACCCACTTAAGCAGTTGAACACTCAAGCGGGGGGGCACACAAGGAACCCTGCATCTTGGACATCTGGCGTACACAGGAAATCATGTGCTCTGACTCTAGTTCATGGTCTAGCCTAAAATAGAAATGAGATTGAGAAACACCCGCCTGGGAGCATATGCTCGCTGCTCAAATGGTGAGGGTTCTTGGGCTCAAGGACCATGAAGGTTTGGGCAGCTACGCTGCGTCTCCCCGTAGCGTCCATGGACCCGACCACCAAAGGGCCCCCCATTCAGAGTAAGCAGCACCACTCCAGCACCCAGCCAGGCTTTCGGAGCCCAAAATCTGGGAACCCCTCAAAACAGGCCGGCTTCCCGGCTGCATTGCCAGGGCCCCCCATTCCAGCGCAAGGAGCACGCGCGGCTTCCCGTTTGCTTCGCCGAGCCACGAGCACCACCCAGCTGTCCTCGGTGGCCGACTCCGCCTGCTGGGCCAGGGGCTGAATGAGCTGCACCTGGGCGTCCCCGGATGCGCGTTTGGACCTAAAAAATCCACGGGGCGGGAGCTCGTTGGCAAAGATCGCAAGGCAAGCTGAAGCCAGTGGGCAAGAAAAGCTGTAGAAGTCTAGCATCACATCAGTTGGAATCCATCGAGTTGGGCAAAAACAGAAAAGAAGCTGTAGCTCCCAAAAACGCCACTGGGTCCGGACTCTTGAGACGTGGCCAAGTCGTTGGCTTCAAATGTGGGCATGAGCCTCCTGACAACCATAAACAGTCCTTTCCAAACAGACCTACATTCCCCACAAGGGCCAATCTTGCACTCGGTGTACAGGTCAACCTGGATGATGAGAACAAGCGAGTAGTGGCAGTTTCTTGCTGGTTCCTTCTCGAGACTTTGACCGGCGACCGCTTTAGTTTCAAGCTTCCAGGTTGCAGAGGAGCATTCGAGGGTGGTACGGTGGTACTCCTGACAATTGACAATGGACATGAAAAAGAGGAACCTCCAGGAAGCTTCCTGGAGAGCTTCCAAGCTCCAATTTCACCCAACCATCCTTTGCCTTTACAAGATACCTTACAGTTCCCCTTGAAAGATCACCTCGAGAAAAACTCAACCAAAAGAGGGGCTCCAAAAACCAACCCATCACAAACACAAACAAACAAGAAACGCAAGCATCATGATCATCAAGAAAAACTCACACCAAGAAAAAGGCGGGTCCAACACGCCCTACACGCCCCCCCAACAGCCGAGAAAGAGCATCCGTCGCCCGCTCCGAACGGCTTTTGTGCTCCGGGCCAGCGCTCCCAGCAGCTCCGACTGCTTAGCCTGACACCGGGTGAAGACTCGCCGAGGGTTTTTTTCCTCGCAAAGGCGTACCTGGGAGGGTGATTTGTGTTGGTGGTACCTTTTCAACAAACAAGCTAGTTAAACAGTTCAGGGGGTTCCTCTGCTTTAACGCTTACTCACTTGTCTTGTCGTTGGCACCATTTTTGGGTTTGAAGGGCAACCACATAAGCATCAAGAAATCCGCCCTGTTGGGAGCTTTTCTGCTTGAACATGTCAACGATACCCGATGACCACCCTTCCTTGCCAAACCACCCCACCAACACTCTTCAGCCACATGGATTTTTTTGTTTTGGGTGGCCAGCCTATTTTTGCGACCCCACATATAATCTAGAACTGCCAGCGGAAAACCAGAATCTCCCAATGTGCATTCTAGGGTTTGCATTTCAAATTTGGTCACCAATGAGACGTAAAGATCTACCCAACAAGTCACTTGGCTCTGTCCCAAAACGGGGAATCTGCTGCCAAGCGGTTTCCCTTCCAGGAAACCAAAAAAAAGGATCCAACTCAAAAACACCAGCTTCCCCCCCCAACACAAAAAAAAACGAAAGAAAAGCTTTCCCTTTGGATCTCCCTCAATTCGGGGGATCCAACTCCAAACACCAGGCTGGCTTCGCCCGCCTGCACCTCCGCGTTGGTGAAGGTCGTAAGTTCCAGCTCACCGCTCCCCTGGCCAAAGGCGGCGCCGGGTTTCTCCTGTTGGACAGGCCGGGTGCACTCCCATCTAAAAACCGGGAACCTGTCCTCCAATCCCCTGCTAAAAGCTTTTGACTTGTGGGTTGAACAGACACCAGCCACTAAACCCTAAAGGTCTAAAAACCAAGTAGCATGGAACCTGATTGAGGGTTCTGAGAACGACTTGGGGGGCGACCCAAAATAAGGGGTACCCTCCCATCCATTCAGTGGGATTTGCCTAGGGTCCCTGGAAGATTCCACCATCAGGGTTCCACGTGGACGGGAAGGCAAAAGAGCAACCAAACTGGCACTAACCAACAAAGGTAGACACCAGGAACCATTTCGATCTTGGAGAAAACTGAACAACTAACTGGGACTTTGGAACCTTGCCCAGCCGGTCGGCACGAAAAAGCTTTGGAACATGTAGAGCTTCTTGAAATCCCCGCTTTATTGGGTTCCACATGAATAACATCCTTGCTGCCGTCCAAAACACAAGGCAGCCCAACAGGGAATCCTGCCCAGACTTCATCTCCAAACTGAGGGCGCCTAAAATGCCACCTTTCCCCTGGTGGTTACCTCCCAAACAAACAAACAAAAGGGGGACCCACCGTGCATGCAAGGCATTCCAGTTTGACCATCTGAGCCTCAGCGGGCACGCCATCCAGGTAAGAGTTCTTGCCCTCCTGGCTGCAAGCGGCAGAGAGGGATTCGGGGCCAGCCCAAAGGTCCAAGCCAGTCAGCATGCGCCTCCGTTTCTGGGCTGTCCTCAGATCCCCCGAAGTTTAACCTTTAGTGGGCTAAGAAGAAAACCCCACTAAGCACTAAACGGCTAAGAAGCTAAGGGGATGGCTGGGAGCCACCAAGGTTTCAGGCGCGTTCCCACCAACTCATGAAGCACGTCGGACCAGTTTAGAGCTTACAGCGATTTACAGCAGACCCTCCGCACGAAGGCGCACCAAGTGACCCCCTTCCAAGGCGGTACTTGCTGGCAAAGGGGCGATTCGGGGTGAAGGCTTCAAGAACCTCCTTTTGGCTTCGCTTCAAACGCGACCAACGTCTGGTTGTGTAAACACAGTTTGCCCAAAGAAAAGTGTGGCGTTTGAGTGCGGAATGGATGTTTTAGGAGCCCTCGGCCCGCGAGGAGAGTCAATCACCCTGACCCTCACGCTCACATAAAGCAAGCCCCGGAACCCCCTCAAGCAAGCAGGTCGGCAACACTTCGAATTCAGGGCCTAGATTTTGGCATCCCCAACCCCCCCCAAATCCAAAAAAATCCACTAAATCGAGATTGCAAAAGCATCCACACCTTGTGGCTACTTGAAAACTGCCAGTCCCCACCCCCCACGTCACACACGCCCCCACATCACGGCCCACGAAGGCTTCCTCGGCGCCAAAGTGCTGCGGCAGACCGTGCAGGAACTGCAGCGACTCCACGAGGGCGGACCTCAGCTCTCCGCTTGCAGCGCGGGTTTTCTTTGGAGGAAAAAATCGTAGGCCGTTGCGTTGAACCCTTTGGGGGCGAGGGGTGGGTGTGTCCTTCTTTGGGAATCGGACCCCCCGAAATGGTGGCTTTCCTTTTGGTGTCGCTTCCAAAACGACCAAAAGCGGGGGGGAGGGGCCTCAAAAACAGACACACCCAGGTCTCAGGTCGACCCGGTCTAGATTTCCACCGACCAATACTGAGGCTTCAGGAATGGGAAGCAAACAGCACTGGTTTCACATGCAGCCAGATTGGGCTAACACAACTGGAGGATGTGTCCGGTATACGATGGAAGTTTGGACACGCCACTCAAATAGTCCAGACTACCGGAAATGGTCCACACCAAACATGGGCGACTCTTTGCGACGACCCACGCGATAGCTCTGCTCCTAAAAGCATCTCTAGTTGCCACGTGTCCTGCAAGATTCATCTCAACATGTGAGTCTGTTCGTGTTTGTGGAGGAGTACGAAGCATTTCTTCAACGTACGATGACTCCCTCAATGGGAATCTATAAAAGTGGTTGATCCAAAGTGGCCCAAAGCTAGCAGGTTCCTTTGCTACACGACTTGCAGAAACAAGCCAGAGAACAGTCGCACGGTTTCGAGGTTCACCACGGGACCGCTCGGTGGTACCTGCGAAGACTTGCACCCGCCCAACTTGGGTGGTGCGACCAGGTCTTATAGTGTCCGAGCAACTAACCGCTGCTCCAACAATTGCCTAACAAGCCAGAGAACAACATGCGGGAGGCGGCCGGCTTTTCGTGGTGGTTGAACCCTCTTTGATCCCACCATTCCCCTTGCAACGGTCCGCAAAACTTTTTCACCCGTCGCCCTCCTCCTCTTGGCGAGCGGTTTGCTGCGCCAGCCATTTCCTCAAGAAGGCGTGCGTCGAGCGGGCATGGTCTTGGAACTTGTTTGGGTTTTTTCTTTGTGGGGTTGGTTTGAGGGGAAATCAAAAGTAGAACCATTTTAGCCCCCCATGTTGGGTAGTCAGCCGCTGGTTGCGTGGGCGAAGGGACGTTCCGCTTTCCAAACGTGTCGCCACAGACCCGAAAAAGCGAAGCCTAAGCTGGGCTGAGTAAGCCAAAAATCAGGTACCTCTTCGTTGGTTTGGATTGGTGGCTTGGGATTTGAATTTAAATTCAAATCCCCTGGTTCTGTTTGATCGCAGATGGGAAACAAGCCCCTAACCTTCAAACACCAAGCCCAAAATCAGGTGGTTTGGATTCGGATTTGCTGCCCTTCTTGTTGAGGGTCAATGGGAAACAGCCCCCCTGACCTCCAAACCACCAAACAACAAACCACCAATTGGGGGAAGCTGCCAAAAGCGCAGAACTCAGACCAGGAGCCGATCGCCAAGGCGCAAAACCCAACTCGGTCCAACTCAGAGAACCCCTGGACCGGGAGCCGCGCGAATTTGTGGGCTGCGCTGAAAAAGCGGCATGGAACCACAAAAAAAACTCCATTTGAAGCAGAGCCCTTTGGGGGAAGCCAATCTGTCATGTCGTGTTAATTTTAATGCTGATGCTAATGTAGTGTGTCCGAGAACCACCCCCAAACCCCACAACCCCACAACGCCACAACCCCACCCCCAACCCCCCACCCCTCAAACCCCCAGTCTGCCAGGGCTCTGGTGCCGTCCATGAAGGATCAGCAGCACCTCCTGGCCCCAAAATCGGCGTTTCCCCACACATCACGGGGTGAACGTAGTCTATTCCCTTGCTGCAAAAGAGGATGATCAAAGGCAGCTTGTGCAATCTACTGTTACCCCTCTGGTGACCCAGCTTAAGTTGGGGTTCTTCTCACGACCAATCATGGAAGACCCCCTTAGGCAAACTCAAAGAAAGTCAGTCTAGTAGCTTGCCCGTCCAAGCTTCTGCTTGCTTTTCAGGGGAGCACAGCCGAAAAACCCCAAGCCTGTCACCCCGACATCCCGCCTGCAGCAAGCCCTTCACCCCCTCTCCAAAGCGCGCCGACACCGCGCGCACGAAGAGGGGCGCTGGGCCTCGAGCTAGGCGCTGAGTCTGTATGGGCCGCGGAGACCAAGAAGCTTTTTTTTTGAGTCTATGGCAGGCCCTAGAGACCAAGAACATGAGAAGGCAAAGTGAGCGCGGAGTTTCAGTGGCTGTTGGTCCAAAGTATTGGTTTGGCACTCTGCCGTTCGGCCACAAGGGACAAAGGCACGGGGGCTCGGCACAAAAAAACTGTGGACACCTTCGTAAAAGCAAAAGCCCGAAGAACTGAGGCCCTGGCCCAAACCACGCTCCGCCGTCTTCACACGGTGGTACAAAGCATCCTCAGAGGGTGCCCGGTCCAGTTCATCTGGCGAATTCGGGGTTGAATGTATGAGAGAAAGGGTGAACATAGTTTCTAGCTGCTCATTTCCTTACTAGTGCGTCTTCCACCTGTGCACGCAACTCCCTTTGAGCAAAAGCATCGCCACACCCGCGAAACCGGTTCCGTATTCAAAGCGGACGGTTTTCTGCTTGCTTTCCTTTCCTGCCAACCAGCGGATCGATCCCATGGGCAGAGGAATTCATGTGGCCGCTGCCACCTTGCAGGATGTTGCGCCTGTCGCTGAAACTGACTCAGTTGTCCTTGAATTTGCCGGTGTTCATCAGGTCGCCAGAAAGTCAACCGAAACTTTCTCCCAGCAAGTGAACCACATGTGCAAGCGTGACATTTTGGGAAGGAAAGCCAAAGCCCATGAAAGTTCCCCCTATTTCAACATTCGGAGAGTTGGAAACGAAAGGGAAGCCAAAGCGCCGCAGGGGGTCTCTCCCATTTTCACACACACACACACACAAACGCCCATGTGCTCGGCCAACTTTGGGTATCTTCACCCTGAGTTCTTCGAGGCGAGCAGCCACCCGGGGCAAGGTCTTCACGGGGTCCACGTCGCACTTGGTGCAGATCACCCCACAGGGCTTCCAGGCCATGTCCAATGAGTAGGCCTGGACCTCAAGACCATGGTGCCCACCGCAGGGTTCATTGGGACCTCATAGGTGACCCATAGGTGACCCATAGGTGACCCATAGGTGACCCATAGGTGACCTTTTGGTTGCAAATGGATGGGTTTCCCTGGTAAATGGATTTTAACAACACCCATCGTAAATGAAACAAAATGAATTTCTGCACCAGTGGAACCCTTTTATCTACTTCTAACCAAACCAACTGATCAAAAAAGGACACCTATGGTTGGGCCCATGACTCTCTGTGTGCCCCCCGCCTCCAGTTGCAGCTTGAGAAGATCATCGAAGGGGTCCACAGATCGGGCGCAGTCGATGACGTAGAGCAGCACCTGCACCAAAACCGCAGCGAAGAGTTACGCTTTTCATATCAGAAGGCCAAAAAAGACACGATGAACCTGAGTTAGGTTCCCCTCAAAAGTGTTGGTTGCGCAACCCCAGATATCACATGGCTTCGCATTGTTAGTCCAGAGAAAGGGGAGAGGGCGCAACAGAGAGAGAACAAAAAAAAAACACTGCTTGCCATACCTGGAATTTCAAGATGCAAGAGCAAAATCTTGAAATAGTCAATGCAACAAGTCCTGCACCAGAGGATTTCCAGCATCCTCCTGCTGCATCACCTGCATCCCCTCCCCTGCATCACATGTATCCGCAAGTCCTGCTCCTTGGCATCCTCTGCATTACCTGCATCATGGCATTACCCACATCCTCAGCTATCCCGCATCCCCAGCATGTCCTGCATCACCAAAGGAAAGCTTTCTCCGAAGAGGGTTCAACGGCGTTTTGAGAAGCCTAGGTTCCTTCAAAGGAAAATCCACCAGCTTCCACCCTGGGGAGTAAGTCGGGGCAGGTAGTCAGAGACTCGGCTCGGGCTTGATTACTTTTGCAAGATTGAGGTATGATTTCTTGAACCAAAAGACGGAAGACAAGGCCGATTGTTCCCACTTCTTTGATAACTCCTTAAAGCAAAGAAGTCAAGTTGGCAAGGCCTTCCAGTGGTATCACGACACGACCGTCCCGGACCTTCCAGCGCAATGCCCCGCAACACGGAACCCGGAATCTTCGTTGAGTAAGAATAGGTTTTGCTCCATCCTGCGAAAGCCAAAGGCTGGGACCAAAGGCATTTTGGGGACAAAATGCGCAGCTCGCAAAAGCCTTGGTCGCAGAAAAGCACCCGCAGTGATCGCGCTGTTTGATGTTTGATGCTATTTCTCCAACTTGCCTGCACACTCATGAGTTGTCTGTGTACTTTTGAAAAGTGCAAAGGGCAAGTGCATTTTAACGTGGTCTTCTGCATCCCTGGGTCACTGGCCCATTACATCCCCAAAGGCGCGGGCTTCTTTTCGGCCCATGGGCTTTGGCTCATGGCGGCGCAGGAGGCTGGTGATAGGCCCAGCCTCCCCAGAGGCGGCCTGAGGCTCAGGGGAGGGAACTAAAACTTCTTAAGGGAACTGGGACCAACGAACTGGCAAACGGTTTCTTTGGCCATGTTATGCTAAATCATTTTTTGCGTCGCCGATTGACAATTTTGCATTGGGAATTGCTTCAAGAAAACCCAGCCCTGCTTCTGCCAAGATGCTCGCTTCCGCCACTCCACGAACTCGTGCTCCCAAATGTAGAAGACGCTGAGCCCCTCCGCAGTGAACAGATCGAGGCGTTCCATGGTGTCACGAAAGACGTCCGATGCCAGTTTGCCAGCCACGCAAATGAAGCTGGTATGCCTTGAAGCAGAATGAGTTGCGAGCGGATGACAGAAAGCCCATGTTTCAGAAGGTACTTGTGCTTTGGGGGTACGACAAGACGCAACGAAGCTGCGATATGTGCTACCAAGTAGCCGTGGATGCTCCACGGGAAAGCCGTGGTAGTAGTTCCCCAGAAATTCAATCACCTCACGCTTCTCCGGGTGGTATGCATCGGGCAGCAACGCACGCTTTGGAATCAGACCTGCGAACTCTTTACCGGACCAAGTGCCGGTAGCTGCATCAAATCTGTGCCGAAAAGGAAACCTGTAGCCTACCTCCTCCTCCAACATGTCAAAACAATTACTTGCTGCGCGCGAAAAGTTCGATGAGGACAATACATGTGCGCCAACCTGTGCGGCATGCAATGCGCAGAATTGCCGAGGCTTGCCAGTAGCATCTGGGTAATTCGCGCGCTTTCCGCACACAAGGCACCTCAAACTTACAATGTTTTCCATTCCATCCTCTCTGCAGCTGGCACAGCAAGTTGCCCGAGCATCACCCGGCATCCCGAAATATGGTATTGCTCTGCCACACCTGCATTTGGCGTTCTTGATGTCCACCATTCCATCCTCTCTGCAGTTGGAACAGCAAGTTGCCCGAGTACCACCTGGCATCCCGAAAACAGGTTGGGCTCTGCCACACCTGCATTTGGGGCTCCTGATGTTCACCATCCCATCCTCTTTGCAGTTGGCACAGCAAGTTGCCCGAGCATCACCTGGCATCCCGAAAACTGGTTCAACTCTGCCACACCTGCATTTGGGGCTCCTGATGTTCACCATCCCATCCTCTTTACACTTGGCACAGCAAGTCGCCCGAGCGTCGCCTGGCATCCCGAAAACTGGTTCAACTCTGCCACATCTGCATTTGCGGTTCTTGATGTTCACCATCCCATCCTCTTTGCAGTTGGCACAGCAAGTCGCCCGAGCGTCGCCTGGCATCCCGAAATATGGTATTGCTCTGCCACACCTGCATTTGGGGCTCCTGATGTTCACCATCCCATCCTCTTTGCAGTTGGCACAGCAAGTTGCCCGAGCATCACCTGGCATCCCGAAAACTGGTTCAACTCTGCCACACCTGCATTTGGGGCTCCTGATGTTCACCATCCCATCCTCTTTACACTTGGCACAGCAAGTCGCCCGAGCGTCGCCTGGCATCCCGAAAACTGGTTCAACTCTGCCACATCTGCATTTGCGGTTCTTGATGTTCACCATCCCATCCTCTTTGCAGTTGGCACAGCAAGTTGCCCGAGCGTCACCTGGCATCCCGAAAACAGGTTGGGTTCTGCCACACCTGCATTTGGGGCTCCTGATGTTCACCATCCCATCCTCTTTGCAGTTGGCACAGCAAGTTGCCCGAGCATCACCTGGCATCCCGAAAACTGGTTCAACTCTGCCACACCTGCATTTGGGGCTCCTCATGTTCACCATCCCATCCTCTTTACACTTGGCACAGCAAGTTGCCCGAACATCACCTGGCATCCCAAAAACAGGTTGGGCTCTGCCGCACCTGCATTTGGGGCTCTTGATGTTCACCATCCCATCCTCTTTGCAGGTGGCACAGCAAGTTGCCCGAGCGTCGCCTGGCATCCCGAAATGCGGTATGGCTCTGCCGCACCTGCATTTGGGGCTCTTGATGTTCACCATCCCATCCTCTTTGCAGTTGGCACAGCAAGTCGCCCGAGCGTCGCGTGGCATCCCGAAATAAGGTTGGGCTCTGCCACACCTGCATTTGGTGTTCTTGATGTCCATCATCCCATCCTCTTTGCAGTTGGCACAGCAAGTTGCTCGAGCGTCACCCGGCATCCCCAAATATGGTATTGCTCTGCCACACCTGCATTTGGGGCTCCTGATGTTCACCATCCCATCCTCTTTGCAGTTGGCACAGCAAGTTGCCCGAGCATCACCTGGCATCCCGAAAGCTGGTTGCGCTCTGCCGCACCTGCATTTGGGGTCCTGATGTTCACCATGCCATCCTCCTTGCAGTTGGCACAGCAAGATGGTCGTGTGTCATGCTGAAATCCAAGAGATGGGTGGAGCACACGTCCGCACACACAGGTGCCAAACGGCCCTGCCAGTGTGCCAATGTTCGGCTTTCTGTACGCCGGGCTAGTATTGGCCAAGAAGCTGTTGGGCGTGCCGTGGTTGCTCTCTCCTCACAAAACAGGGCGCGGCAGGAACAGCAACCAGCATGCAGTCTAGGCAGCCACAACCACTACCAAAAACGGCTACCTTTTAACCTATTGGGAGGCTGGAAGAATGAAACATCCATTCCGTTGTGGTTTCCTTTCGGGAAACAATCATTCCCGGTCATCTCGCACTCCTCGAGATTGCCCCCGGACAATTTCTGGCACCAGCCCGCGAAAGGGCGCCGGCCCGGCACTGGACATGGCAGCAGCGGGGCCTGGCAAAGACTGCGACGGCGTGCGAATGACTTGGCATGAGCTGGGCGGGGACATCGAATCTTAACGAACAATACTTGAAGAGATCTGGGTGCTCGATTATTGTTGAAGCCAATACAAGGTTGCTATGCTCCACAAACATAGTCCTTGGCTCCACCTACGTCAAGCCGCCCTCGCGGAAAACAGCACAAGGGCAAATCAACATCGTTTTCCAACAGTGCAAAGGATGGACCTTGCAATTGTTGTCTTCTTGAATCTTCTCAGATGGTCCAAACCCCAGACCTCATTGAAAAAGGGGGTGCGGACTGAAGGACACGCTCTGACTTCTCCAGCGTGCCTGCCCAGCCAGGGCCACACGGCGCAGGCTCCGCAAAACCATGGCACCCCCACCCGCCATTCGCACGCTGGGCCGGGTCAACGACAGGGGAAAGGAGAGGTGAGCGGTGGCGCGCAGTGATCAGGGAGACGGTGCCGCCAAGTGCCCCTAAGAGAAAGGGGACTTTGCACAAGTCGGCCCTCCTTCTGGAGGAAGTGACAGCGAATCAAGGGTGCCATCAGTTAATGTAGCAAGTTGAATTGCACATGTGGGATTTCACCACGTTCGGCAATCATGTGATCCAACATAGCCATGGATTCATTGTAACATACATACAAGTAAAACAATGTACGTATAAACATGCACATGTGTATAGATATACATACATACATATCAACACATGTATCTTTGCGTCAAATTCTTCCCAGCAAAAAGCCGGTCCAACTCCGGTCAAATCCCCAGTCAAATTCCCCTGTAGAACCAATCTCAAACTGTCCAGAAACAAGTCAAGTCCCTCTGAAAGCTGGTCCAAACCGCCCTAGAAACTGGACAAATTCCCCAACCTCTCCAACCTCTAGAAACCGGCCAAATTATTGCTAACAAATTCGTTTCTGGAAGCCAACCATTCAAACTGGCCCAACTCCGGTCAAAGCCCTCTAAAAACCAGGCAAATCTTCCCTGAAACCGAACCAGTGAAAATCCCCTCAAAAAACCGGTCCAACTCCGGGGTCAAAGCCTTCCGGTCCCCCTAGAAACACCCTAGACAGGTCAGCCCCAACCAAACTGTTCTTGTCGTAGCTCCTCAGCCCAGGCCCTCGTCTTGGCCACAGTCCACCAAGATTCTTGCAACTCTCTAAGTCATGTGGAAACGCGCGAACATGCACCCACCCTCCATTGTGCCGACTCACTCACTCAAACAAACACCACACCTCAAGGCAAACCAAAACACAGTACCCAACACCAAACTGGCCGGGGAGCAAGACAAAGCGTTTGCAAAATATATAGTAAATATGTGTGTATATATATATATATATATATATTCAGGTATGTATCCGTGTGGATACTCATGCATTTTGTCTGAATGCAAGAGGGGGGATACATCTCCAGGAACGCCAAACACCCAGCTTCCTCTGTTCAAAGGATGCAAGGGAGTCTTTGAAGCAACTGGCTACCAATAAGAAAACAACGAAAGAGGTTTCACTGAGAGCGTTTGGAGCCCGGGTTCGTTTCCACAAGATCGAACAGGTGAATCGACAGAGCCTCGTCTCTCGTTCAGATGGGGGCGCCTTTTCTTGCTCGCCAAGGGTTCAATTTAAGGTGTCCACACTAAACACTTGAGGTATGATTTCTTCAGTTCTCAAGGGAAGTTGGTTGTAGGGACCCGAAAGACAAAAGACAAGGCTGTGACAGTGCAGAAAGATGGTTCCGGCTTTGACAACTGGTTTCCTCCTCCTTGAAGAAGGCAATTTGGCAGGGCCTTCCAGCGATATCATGACCCTCGCTTAAAAGGAACGATTCGTTTAACACAATTCCCAACAAAAAACAACTTCCCTTTGAGGACGAATTGTATCACTGAACAATGAGTGCCACTGGACAACGGGGTCCGCACGTTTCTTTTTGCCCATGGGCTTTGGCTCATGGCGGCGCAGGAGGCTGGTGATAGGCCCACTCCCCAGCGGCGCCCTGAGGCTCAGGGGCGGAGGGAACTGGCCAATAGGCTGGAAGAGAACGCCTGGAAAAACCCAGCGTCACGACGTTTTCAGTAAGGGAAACTAGTACAAACACAACCGGTTCCTTCGGCCATGTCTATGTTAAGTCAATGTAGAGTCCTGGAAACTAGTGTTATGTGCAAGGAAGCACTGCCGATTCGAAAATGTGCAATGGGAATTGCTTCAAGAAAACCCAGCCCCGCTTCTGCCAAGATGCTCGCTTCCGCCACTCCACGAATTCGTGCTCCCAAATGCAAAAAACACGAAGCCCCTCCGCAGTGAACAGATCTAGGCGTTCCATGGTGTCACGATAGACGTCCGACGCCGGTTTGCCGCCCACGCAAGTGAAGCTGC
Source organism: Effrenium voratum (assembly GCA_963377175.1). Taxonomy (NCBI): domain Eukaryota; class Dinophyceae; order Suessiales; family Symbiodiniaceae; genus Effrenium; species Effrenium voratum. Next base: position 67,036 of record CAUJNA010003500.1, on the reverse strand, counting down.
TATGCCTTGAACGAGTCGCGAGCTGATGACAAAAAATGGTTGGTAAGCTGGATAATTTTTGCATGTACTTGCACTTTGGGTGGCACAACGACACACAATGAAGCTGCAAGGCGATATGTGCTACCAAGCCGCCGTGGGTGCTCCACGGGAAAGCCATGGTAGTAGTTCCCCAGAAATTCAACCACCTCGCGCCTCTCCGGGTGGTATGCATCGGGCAGCAACGCACGCTTTGGAATCAAACCTGAGAACTCCTTGCCGGACCAAGTGCCGGTAGATGCATCAAATCTGTGCCGAAAAGTGAACCTGTAGCCTACCTCCTGCTCCAACATGTCAAAACAATCGCTTGCGCGCGATAACTTCGATGAGGACAAAACGTGTGCGCCAACCTCTGCCGCATGCACTGCACAGAATTGCCGAGGTTTGCCAGTAGCATCTGGATAATTAGCGCACTTTCCGCACACAAGGCACCTCAAACTTACGATGCTTTCCATCCCATCCTCTCTGCAGTTGGCACAGCAAGTTGCCCGAGCATCGCCTGGCATCCCGAAATGCGGTCTGGCCCTGCCACACCTGCATTTGGTGTTCTTGATGTCCATCATCCCATCCTCTTTGCAGTTGGCACAGCAAGTTGCTCGAGCATCACCCGGCATCCCCAAATATGGTTGGGCTCTGCCACACCTGCATTTGCGGCTCCTGATGTTCACCATCCCATCCTCTTTGCAGTTGGCACAGCAAGTTGCCCGAGCATCACCTGGCATCCCGAAAACTGGTTCAACTCTGCCACACCTGCATTTGGGGCTCCTGATGTTCACCATCCCATCCTCTTTGCAGTTGGCACAGCAAGTTGCCCGAACATCACCTGGCATCCCGAAATGCGGTCTGGCTCTGCCACACCTGCATTTGCGGCTCCTGATGTTCACCATCCCATCCTCTTTGCAGTTGGCACAGCAAGTTGCCCGAGCATCGCCTGGCATCCCGAAATGCGGTCTGGCCCTGCCACACCTGCATTTGCGGCTCTTGATGTTCACCATCCCATCCTCTCTGCTGTTGATGTTCACCATCCCATCCTCTTTGCAGCTGGCACAGCAAGATGGTCGTGCGTCATGCTGAAATCCAAAAGAGGGGTGGAGCACGCGTCCGCACACACAGGAGCCAGACTGCCCTGCCAGTGTGCCGCCAATGTTCGTTCTATACGCCAGGCTAGTATTGCCAAAGAAGCCGGTGGGCGTGCTGCTCTGGCCGTGGTCGCTCTCTCCTCACAAAACACGACGCGTCGGGAACAGCCAGCATGCAGCCCAGGCTGCAACCAGCGTTAATTCATTGAGAGGCTGGAAGAATGAAACATCCATTTCTCTTGTGGCTTCCTTACGGGAAACAAGCATTCTGGGCACACTCAGCAATCCGTAATCCACGCCGTCCTCCACGCTGCCCCCGCACCCCGCCCAGCGACTCCCCTGCGAAAGGGCGCCAATGCTGCACTGGACACGGCAGCGGCGCCTAGACTGCGCATGCCAGGCTTGCGAACGACTTGGCATGTCACAAGTGCCATGAATCTTGAACAACAATACTTCAAGAGATCTCGGCACGCATGATTCGTGAAGCCCAACATCGGAACTCAACATGAGGTGGAACGCATGCTGGTACGGAACCTCCACGGCAAACATCGGATTCGAATCGTTCGAAGGATGGACCTTGCAACTGTTGCCTTCTTGGAATAAACCTCATCAAACAAAAATAAATAAAAATAAAAAATAAAATAAAATAAATAGACCACGGTTGGCCCGAAAGCATAACATCGCAAGCGAGGTCGGCCCAACGCTGCAGGATGCGTTCTTTTTCCCTCCACGAAGCATTTGTGAAGCAAGCGCGAGACAGCACCAGGCAAGGTGTTCTGCGCAAACTGGTCGGTGCAAGTTGGTCTGCGCAAGTTGCTCTACGCAAGTTGCACTGTGCAAGTTGCTCTGCGCAAGTTGCTCCGCGCAAGTTGCTCCGGCAAGTTGGTCCCTGCAAGTGGCTCCCTGCAAGTTGCTCTGTGCAAATTGCGCTCCCTGCAAGTTGCTCTGTGCAAGCTGCTCTGCGCAAGTTGCTCTGTGCAAGTTGCTCTGCGTAAGTTGCTCTGCGCAAGTTGCTCTAGGCAAGGCGCTCTGCGCAAACTGGTCGGTGCAAGTTGGTCTGCGCAAGTTGCTCTGTGCAACTTGCTCTGCGCAAGTTGCTCTGCGCAAGTTGCTTTAAAATGCAAGTTGCATCTTGCGACGCCCGCCCGCGGACCAGGGAGGAATCGAACCCGCGACCCGCCGGTTCCGGGAGCAGGCGCGCGAACCACGAGACAACTCCCGAGGACCAGTTCGAACAACAAAAAAAGTTTTAAACCTCAAAAAAACCATGGGTTTTTGCACCTCGACCACGCCGATCCCCGCAGAGGGTTGCGCGAGCACCGCAGAAATCGCAAAAAACCTGGGTTTTTGCACCTCGACCACGCCGATCCCCGCAGAGGGTCGCGCGAGCAGTTAGAAATCGCAAAAAACCATGGGTTTTTGCACCTCGACCACGCCGATCCCCGCAGAGGGTCGCGCGGGAACTAGAAATCGCAAAAAACCATGGGTTTTTGCACCTCGACCACGCCGATCCCCGCAGAGGGTCGCGCGAGCACGCAGAAATCGCAAAAAACCATGGGTTTTTGCACCTCGACCACGCCGATCCCCGCAGAGGGTCGATTTTCGTGTAGTGTCGTCGGCACTACCCCGCCGCCCTAAGAAGAGATTTTAACTCCTCGCAAGTCAATTGCACTTGACTCCTTGCACTTGCAACTTGCACTTGACTCCTTGCACTTGCAACTTGCACTTGACTCCATGCACTTGCAACTTGCACTTGACTCCTTGCAATTGCAACTTGCACTTGCACTTGCACTCTGCGCAGCTGCAATGACTCTCATGACTCCTTGCAATGACTCCTTGCAATGACTCCTTGCAATGACTCCTTGCAATGACTCCTTGCAATGACTCCTTGCAATGACTCCTTGCAATGACTCCTTGCAATGACTCCTTGCAATGACTCCTTGCAATGACTCCTTGCCTTTGCAATGAATGACTCCTTGCAATGACTCCTTGCAATGACTCCTTGCAATGACTCCTTGCAATGACTCCTTGCAATGACTCCTTGCAATGACTCCTTGCAATCCTTGCAATGACTCCTTGCAATGACTCCTTGCAATGACTCCTTGCAATGACTCCTTGCAATGACTCCTTGCAATGACTCCTTGCAATGACTCCTTGCAATGACTCCTTGCAATGACTCCTTGCAATGACTCCTTGCAATGACTCCTTGTATTGACTTTCATGATGATGATTCCTTGCAATGACACCTTGTAATGACTCTCATGAGAACAACTCAAGTGAACCCAGCGGAAGAACCCTTCGCCATGCTTTCGGGAAAACACTGGGAAAAAGGTTCCAAATTTTGGATTCCGCTAGTGCAAAGGATCTACCTTGCAGTTCTGCAAACCAAGGACCCTTCGTCTTGAATCTTCTCAGATAGTCCCAAGGACAACCCCCAGACCTCGTCGGAAAAACCCGGGCGGCGTGCCGGATGGAAAGACAGCCCTCCGCTCCCGCGCCTGGGCCAAGCGGCGCAGAAACCGCAGAGCCATGGCACGCGGCCGTGCCGTGCTCCACGCTCAGAAGTAACGGGTGACACGCAATGAGAAGGCAGACGTTCTTCCAGTGCCAAGTGATTTCAAGGGGAAAGGGAATTCTGTGAAAGCCCGGCACCTGGAGAAGATGTGTTTTTGGAGAAATTTGATCTAAAAGAGGTTCAGAAGCCCTCCTACGCACGACAAAGGAACCCGAGGAAAGAGTATCTGAAGGAAACCAGTGAGCTTCCATGACAGTAGGCGAATAGCCATGCCCTTGCGGCTTCCTGTACAAATGAGGAACTTGTGGAATTGTTAAGGTTGATTAGCATCCTGCTTTGAGTAGCAATGAACCAAATATCAACGGCCTTGTTGGTACTCTCAATGGCCTAGTCGAGATCAACAAACCAAGGGTGCCATCAGTTGGTGTAGCAGGTTTAATTGTACATGGCGGATTTCACCATGTTCGGCAATTAAGTGACCCAGCATAACCATGGGTTCATTGCAACATACAATTGTCAAGATAATAATCATGGCTGTAATTACAACTATACATGTAAACAAGCATGTACGAGGAGAAAAAAAACATGCACATGTGTATGTATGTATGTATACACATTTATATATATATATATATATGGCTTTACCAAACACCCAGCCCTCTGCCTCAAGGAATGCAAGGGAGTCTTTGAAGCAATGTACTACCACTAAGCAAACAACGAAAAAGGTTTCACTGCAAGCGCCTTTGGAAGCCCAGGTTCGTTTCCACCAGATCTAAGGCCAATTCCTCGGCTCTCTATCAGATTCGGGTGCCTTGCTCGCCAAGGGTTCAAGTACGGTCTCCAGTTCCGAAGGCAAGTTGGTTGTAGGGACCCAAACCTAAAGTGAAGAAGTGAGTTTGCAAGGCCTTCCAGTGGTATCAGGCAACGCCCTTCAAGCGCAATTCCAACAACCCTCACCAAAAAAGGACTTCCCTTTGAGCAAGACTAAGAAAATCCCCCACCACCAAAGAAACAGAGGGTGTCACTGGCCCATTACATCCCCAAAGGCGCGGACCTCTTTTCGGCCCATGTGCTTTGGCTCATGGCGGCGCAGGAGGCTGGTGATAGGCCCAGCCTCCCCAGCGGCGGCCTGAGGCTCAGGGGCGGAGGGAACTGGCCAATGAACTGACCAATGAACAAACACAACTAGTTTCTTCGGGCATGTGTCTGACAGGCTGAGTCAATTCTGAGTCAGGCAAACTAGTGTTGTGTCCAAGGAAGCGCTGCCGATTGGCAAATTTGCAAAGGGAATCGCTTCAAGATAACCCAGCCCCGTTCTGCCAAGATGCTCGCTTCCGCCACTCCACGAATTCGTGCTCCCAAATGTAAAAAACGCTGAGCCCCTCCGCAGTGAACAGATCTAGGCGTTCCATGCTGTCACGATAGACGTCCGGAGCCAGTTTGCCGCCCACGCAAATGAAGCTGCTATGCCTTGAACGAGTTGCGAGCTGATGACAAAAAATGGTTGGTAAGCTGGCTACTTTTCAGCATGTACTTGCACTTTGGGTGGCACAACGACACACAATGAAGCTGCGAGGCGATATGTGCTACCAAGCCGCCGTGGGTGCTCCACGGGAAAGCCATGGTAGTAGTTTCCTAGAAATTCAACCACCTCGCGCCTCTCCGGGTGGTATGCGTCGGGCAGCACCGCACGCTTTGGAATCAAACCTGCGAACTCCTTGCCGGACCAAGTGCCGGTAGCTGCATCAAATCTGTGCCGAAAAGGGAACCTGTAGCCTACCTCCTCCTCCAACATGTCAAAACAGTCGCTTGCTGCGCGTGAAAAAATTGAGGAGGACAATACATGTGTACCAACCTGTGCAGCATGCAATGCACAGAATTGCCGCGGCTTGCCAGCAGCATCTGGGTAATTAGCGCGCTTTCCGCACACAAGGCACTTCAAACTTACGATGTTTTCCATTCCGTCCTCTCTGCAGTTGGCACAGCAAGTTGCCCGAGCATCACCTGGCATCCCGAAATGCGGTCTGGCCCTGCCACACCTGCATTTGGTGTTCTTGATGTCCATCATCCCATCCTCTTTGCAGTTGGCACAGCAAGTTGCTCGAGCATCACCCGGCATCCCCAAATATGGTTGGGCTCTGCCACACCTGCATTTGCGGCTCCTGATGTTCACCATCCCATCCTCTTTGCACCTGGCACAGCAAGTTGCCCGAGCATCACTTTGCATCCCGAAAGAAGGTTGGGCTCTGCCACACCTGCATTTGCGGCTCTTGATGTCCATCATCCCATCCTCTTTGCAGTTGGCACAACAAGTTGCCTGAGCATCACCTGGCATCCCGAAAAAAGGTATGGATCTGCCACACCTGCATTTGCGGCTCTTGATGTCCACCATCCCGTCCTCTTTGCAGCGGGCACAGCAAGTTGCCCGAGCATCACCTAGGATTCCGAAATAAGGTTGGGCTCTGCCACACCTGCATTTGGGGCACCTGATGTTCACCATCCCATCCTCTTTGCATTTGGCACAGCAAGTTGCCCGAGCATCACCTGTCATCCCGAAAACTGGTTCAACTCTGCCACACCTGCATTTGGGGCTCCTGATGTTCACCATCCCATCCTCTTTACACTTGGCACAGCAAGTCGCCCGAGCGTCGCCTGGCATCCCGACATGCGGTCTGGCCCTGCCACACCTGCATTTGCGGCTCTTGATATTCACCATCCCATCCGCTTTGCAGTGGGCGCCCGAGAATCACCTGGCAACCCGAAATGTGGTCTGGCTGCACCACACCTGCATTTGGGGCTCCTGATGTTCACCATCCCATCCTCTCTGCAGCTGGCACAGCAAGATGCCCGAGCATCACCTGTATTCCCGAAAACAGGTTGGGCTCTGCCACACCCGCATTTGGGGCTCCTGATGTTCACCATCCCGTCCTCTTTGCAGCGAGCACAGCAAGATGGTCGTGCGTCATGCTGAAATCCAAAAGAGGGGTGGAGCACGCGTCCGCACACACAGGAGCCAGACTGCCCTGCCAGTGTGCCGCCAATGTTCGGCTTTCTATACGCCAACCTAGTATTGCGAAAGAAGCCGGTGGGCGTGCTGCTCTTGCCGTGGTCGCTCTCTCCTCACAAAACACGACGCGTCAGGAACAGCCAGCATGCAGCAGGCTGCAACCAGCGCCACAAACAGCAACGTGTTAATTTATTGAGAGGCTGGAAGAATGAAACATCCATCTTTCTTGTGGATTCCTTTCAGGAAACAAGCATTTCTGGGTCATCTCACACTCAGCCATCCTCCACGCTGCCCCCGGACACCGCCCAGCGACTCCCCTGCGAAAGGGCGCCAACACTGCACTGGACACGGCAGCGGCGCCTGGCAGAGACTGCGCATACCAGGCTTGCGAACGACTTGGCATGTCACAATTGCCCCGAATCTTGAACAACAATTGAAGAGATCTCGGCACGCATGATTGAAGCCCAACATCGGTACTAAACATGAGGTGGAACGCATGCTGGCACGGAACCTCCACGACAATCATCGGATTCGAAAAGTTCAAAGGATGGACCTTGCAGTTCCAAGGATGGACCTTGCAACTGTTGCCTTTCTTGGAAAAGACCTCATTTAAAAAAAGGTTCCAAAATATCGGATTCCACTAGTGCAAAGGATTCGCCTTGCAGTTGTCCAAAACAAGGACCCTTCGTCTTGAATCTTTTCAGATAGTTCCCAGAAGGACAAACTCCCAGACCTCGTCGGAAAACGCGGGCGGCGCGCCGGATGGAAAGACGCCTCTGCTCCCGCGCCTGGGCCAAGCGGCGCAGAAACCGCACAGCCATGGCACGCGGCCGTGTCGTGCTCCACGCTCAAAAGTAGCGGGTAGACACGCAATGAGAAGGCAAACGTTCTTCCAGTGCCAAGTGACCCTCAAGGGAAAGGGAATTCTGTGAAAGCCCGGCACCTGGAGAAGATGTGTTTTTGGAGGAATTTGATGCTGAAGATCTAAAAGAGGTTCAGAAGCCCTCCTACGCACGAAAACGGAACCCGAGGAAAGAGCATCTGAAGGAAACCAGTGAGCTTCCGTCACAGTAAGTGAATACCCATCCCCTTGCGGCTTCCTGTACAAATGAGGAACTTGTGGAATTGTTAAGGTTGTTTAGAACCCTGCTTTGAGTAGCAATGGTCTAGTCGAGATCAACAAACCAAGGGTGCCATCAGTTAGTGTAGCAGGTTGAATTGTACATGGCGGATTTCACCATGTTCGGCAATTAAGTGACCGAGCATAGCCATGGGTTCGTTGTAGCATACAATTATCAACATAATAATTATGGCTGCAATTACAACTACATGTAGAAAAGCATGTACTTAAACAAAAAAAAACAAAAAACAACATTCACATGTGCATATATATATATATGCACATTTATGTACGGCTTTATACTCATGTATCCATGTGTATAACTGTGCATGCATGCTATACGAATGTGAGAGGGGGGATACATCTCCAGGAACGCCAAACACCCAGCTTCCTCTGTTCAAAGGATGCAAGGGAGTCTTTGAAGCAATTTGCTACCAATAAGCAAACAACGAAAGAGGTTTCACTGCAAGCGCCTTTGGAAGCCCAGGTTCGTTTCCACAAGGTCTAAGGCCAATCTTTTCAGCTCTCTATCAGATTCGGGTGCCTTGCTCGCCAAGGGTTCAGTTGCGGTTTCCAGTTCCGAAGGCAAGTTGGTTGTAGGGACCTGAAATTGCCAAGGCCTGTGGTATCAGGGAACGACCTTCCAGCGCAATTCCCACAACCCTGACCAAAAAAGCACTTCCCTTTGAGTTTGAATTGGGCAATTACCACCATCAAAGGAAACGGCGGGTGTCACTGGACCAGCTTTTTTGAGAGGCGCAGTCATTTTTTCGGCCCATGTGCTTTGGCTCATGGTGGCGCAGGAGGCTGGTGATAGGCAAAGCCTCCCCAGCGGCAGCCTGGGCTTGGGCAGGCGGACGGACTCGCAACGAATGCGACGAGTTCACGTAAGGGAAACTAGGGGCCAACAAACTGGGAACCGGTTTCTTCGGCCATGTTTCTCCGACAGGCTGAGTCGATTTAGAGTCATGGAAACTAGTGTTATGTCCAAGGAAGCATTACCGATCGGCAGATTCGCAATGGGAATCGCTTCAGGAAAGCTCAACCCAGGTTCTGCCAAGACGCTCGCTTCCGCCACTCCACGAATTCGTGCTCCCAAATGTAGAAGACGCGGAGCCCCTCCGCAGTGAACAGATCGAGGCGTTCCATGGTGTCACGATAGACGTCCGGCGCCGGTTTGCTGCCCACGCAAATAAAGCTGCTATGCCTTGAAACAGAACGAGTTGCGAGCTGATGACAGAAACACCTACGTGTACTTTGGTGGCAAAACGACACACAATGAAGCTGCGATATGTGCTACCAAGTAGCCGTGGATGCTCCACAGGAAAGCCGTGGTAGTAGTTGCCCAGAAATTCAACCACCTCGCTGCTCTCCGGGTGGTATGCATCGGGCCGCACCGCGCGCTTTGGAATCAGACCTGCGAACTCCTTGCCACACCAAGTGCCGGCAAATGCATCGAGTCTGTGCCGAAAAGTGAACCTGTAGCCTACCTCCTCCTCCAACATGTCAAAACAATCGCTTGCCGCGCGCGATTACTTCGATGAGGACAAAACGTGTGCGCCAACCTCTGCCGCATGCACTGCACAGAATTGCCGAGGTTTGCCAGTAGCATCTGGATAATTAGCGCACTTTCCGCACACAAGGCACCTCAAACTTACGATGTTCACCATCCCATCCTCTTTGCAGGTGGCACGGCAAGTTGCCCGAGCATCACCTGGGATTCCGAAGTAAGGTTGGGCTTTGCCACACCTGCATGTGGGGCTCTTGATGTCCACCATCCCATCCTCCTTGCAGCGGGCACAGCAAGTTGCCCGAGCATCGCCTGGCATCCCAAAAGAAGGTTGGGCTCGGCCACACCTGCATTTGGGGTTCTTAATGTTCACCATCCCATCCTCTTTGCAGGTGGCACAGCAAGTCGCCCGCGCGTCGCCTGGCATCCCGAAAGCTGGTTGGGCTCTGCCACACCTGCATTTGGGGCTCTTGATGTTCACCATCCCATCCTCTTTGCAGTTGGCACAGCAAGTTGCCCGAGAGTCGCCTGGCATCCCGAAATGTGGTCTGGCTCTGCCACACCTACATTTGGGGCTCGTGATGTTCACCATGTCATCCTCTTTGCAGTTGGCACAGCAAGTTGCCCGAGCGTCGCCTGGCATCCCGAAAACAGGTTGGGCCCTGCCACACCTGCATTTGCGGCTCTTGATGTCCACCATCTCATCCACTTTGCAGTTGGCACAGCAAGTTGCCCGAGCATCACCTGGCATCCCGAAAGAAGGTTGGGCTCTGCCACACCTGCATCTGCGGCTCTTGATGTTCACCATCCCATTCTCCTTGCAGTTGGCACAGCAAGATGGTCGTGCGTCATGCTGAAATCCAAAAGATGGTTGGAGCACACGTCCGCACACACAGGTGCCAAACGGCCCTGCCAGTGTGCCAATGTTCGGCTTTCTGTACGCCGGGCTAGTATTGGCCAAGAAGCTGTTGGGCGTGCCGTGGTTGCTCTCTCCTCACAAAACAGGGCACGGCAGGAACAGCAACCAGCATGCAGTCTAGGCAGCCACAACCACTACCAAAAATGGCTACCTTTTAACCTATTGGGAGGCTGGAAGAATGAAACATCCATCCCGTTGTGGCTTCCTTTCGGGAAACAATCATTCCCGGTCATCTCGCACTCCTCGAGACTGCCCCCGGACAATTTCTGGCACCAGCCCAGCGAAAGGGCGCCGGCCCGGCACTGGACATGGCAGCAGCGGGGCGTGGCAACGACTGCGACGGCGTGCGAATGACTTGGCAATTGCCCCGGTGCATGAGCTGGGCGGGGGCATCGAATCTTAACGAACAATACTTGAAGAGATCTGGGTGCTCGATTATTGTTGAAGCCGATACAAGGTTGCTATGCTCCACAAACATAGTCCTTGGCTCCATTGTTTGTCTACGTCAAGCCACCCTCGCGGAAAACAGCACAAGGGCAAATCAACATCCAAACCCCAGACCTCATTGAAAAAGGGGGTGCGGACTGAAGGACACGCTCTGACTTCTCCAGCGTGCCTGCCCAGCCAGGGCCACACGGCGCAGGCTCCGCAAAACCATGGCACCCCCACCCGCCATTCGCACGCTGGGCCGGGTCAACGACAGGGGAAAGGAGAGGTGAGCGGTGGCGCGCAGTGATCAGGGAGACGGTGCCGCCAAGTGCCCCTAAGAGAAAGGGGACTTTGCACAAGTCGGCCCTCCTTCTGGAGGAAGTGACAGCGAATCAAGGGTGCCATCAGTTAATGTAGCAAGTTGAATTGCACATGTGGGATTTCACCACGTTCGGCAATCATGTGATCCAACATAGCCATGGATTCATTGTAACATACATACAAGTAAAACAATGTACGTGTAAACATGCACATGTGTATAGATATACATACATACATATCAACACATGTATCTTTGCGTCAAATTCTTCCCAGCAAAAAGCCGGTCCAACTCCGGTCAAATTCCCAGTCAAATTCCCCTGTAGAACCAATCTCAAACTGTCCAGAAACAAGTCAAGTCCCTCTGAAAGCTGGTCCAAACCGCCCTAGAAACTGGACAAATTCCCCAACCTCTCCAACCTCTAGAAACCGGCCAAATTATTGCTAACAAATTCTTTTCTGGAAGCCAACCATTCAAACTGGCGCAACTCCGGTCAAAGCCCTCTCAAAACCAGGCAAATCTTCCCTGAAGCCGAACCAGTGAAAATCCCCTCAAAAAACCGGTCCAACTCCGGGGTCAAAGCCTTCCGGTCCCCCTAGAAACACCCTAGACGGGTCAGCTCCAACCAAACTGTTCTTGTCGTAGCTCCTCAGCCCAGGCCCTCGTCTTGGCCACAGTCCACCAAGATTCTTGCAACTCTCTAAGTCATGTGGAAACGCGCGAACATGCACCCACCCTCCATTGTGCCGACTCACTCACTCAAACAAACACCACACCTCAAGGCAAACCAAAACACAGTACCCAACACCAAACTGGCCGGGGAGCAAGACAAAGCGTTTGCAAAATATATAGTAAATATGTGTATATATATATATTCAGGTATGTATCCGTGTGGATACTCATGCATTTTGTCTGAATGCAAGAGGGGGGATACATCTCCAGGAACGCCAAACACCCAGCTTCCTCTGTTCAAAGGATGAAAGGGAGTCTTTGAAGCAACTGGCTACCAATAAGAAAACAACGAAAGAGGTTTCACTGAGAGCGTTTGGAGCCCGGGTTCGTTTCCACAAGATCGAACAGGTGAATCGACAGAGCCTCGTCTCTCGTTCAGATGGGGGCGCCTTTTCTTGCTCGCCAAGGGTTCAATTTAAGGTGTCCACACTAAACACTTGAGGTATGATTTCTTCAGTTCTCAAGGGAAGTTGGTTGTAGGGACCCGAAAGACAAAAGACAAGGCTGTGACAGTGCAGAAAGATGGTTCCGGCTTTGACAACTGGTTTCCTCCTCCTTGAAGAAGGCAATTTGGCAGGGCCTTCCAGCGATATCATGACCCTCGCTTAAAAGGAACGATTCGTTTAACACAATTCCCAACAAAAAACAACTTCCCTTTGAGGACGAATTGTATCACTGAACAATGAGTGCCACTGGACAACGGGGTCCGCACGTTTCTTTTTGCCCATGGGCTTTGGCTCATGGCGGCGCAGGAGGCTGGTGATAGGCCCAGCCTCCCCAGCGGCGGCCTGAGGCTCAGGGGCGGAGGGAACTGGCCAATAAGCTGGCAGCGAACGCCTGGAAAAACCCAGCTTCACGACGTTTTCAGTAAGGGAAACTAGTACAAACACAACCGGTTCCTTCGGCCATGTCTATGTTAAGTCAATGTAGAGTCCTGGAAACTAGTGTTATGTGCAAGGAAGCACTGCCGATTCGAAAATGTGCAATGGGAATTGCTTCAAGAAAACCCAGCCCCGCTTCTGCCAAGATGCTCGCTTCCGCCACTCCACGAATTCGTGCTCCCAAATGCAAAAAACACGAAGCCCCTCCGCAGTGAACAGATCTAGGCGTTCCATGGTGTCACGATAGACGTCCGACGCCGGTTTGCCGCCCACGCAAATGAAGCTGCTATGCCTTGAACGAGTCGCGAGCTGATGACAAAAAATGGTTGGTAAGCTGGCTACTTTTTGCATGTACTTGCACTTTGGGTGGCACAACGACACACAATGAAGCTGCAAGGCGATATGTGCTACCAAGCCGCCGTGGGTGCTCCACGGGAAAGCCATGGTAGTAGTTCCCCAGAAATTCTACCACCTCGCGCCTCTCCGGGTGGTATGCATCGGGCAGCAACGCACGCTTTGGAATCAAACCTGAGAACTCCTTGCCGGACCAAGTGCCGGTAGATGCATCAAATCTGTGCCGAAAAGTGAACCTGTAGCCTACCTCCTGCTCCAACATGTCAAAACAATCGCTTGCTGCGCGCGATAACTTCGATGAGGACAAAACGTGTGCGCCAACCTCTGCCGCATGCACTGCACAGAATTGCCGAGGTTTGCCAGTAGCATCTGGATAATTAGCGCACTTTCCGCACACAAGGCACCTCAAACTTACGATGTTTTCCATCCCATCCTCTCTGCAGTTGGCACAGCAAGTTGCCCGAGCATCGCCTGGCATCCCGAAATGCGGTCTGGCCCTGCCACACCTGCATTTGCGGCTCTTGATGTTCACCATCCCATCCTCTTTGCAGTTGGCACAGCAAGTTGCCCGAGCATCACCTGGCATCCCGAAAACTGGTTCAACTCTGCCACACCTGCATTTGGGGCTCGTGATGTTCACCATGTCATCCTGCTTGCAGTTGGCACAGCAAGTTGCCCGAGCATCACCTGGAATCCCGAAATGCGGTCTGGCTGCTCCACACCTGCATTTGCGGCTCTTGATGTTCACCATCCCATCCTCTTTGCAGGTGGCACAGCAAGTTGCCCGAGCATCACCTGGCATCCCGAAAACTGGTTCAACTCTGCCACACCTGCATTTGGGGCTCTTGATGTTCACCATCCCATCCTCTTTGCAGGTGGCACAGCAAGTTGCCCGAGCATCACCTGGCATCCCGAAAACTGGTTCAACTCTGCCACACCTGCATTTGGGGCTCTTGATGTTCACCATCCCATCCTCTTTGCAGTTGGCACAGCAAGTTGCCCGAACATCGCCTGGCATCCCGAAATGCGGTCTGGCTCTGCCACACCTGCATTTGGGGCTCTTGATGTTCACCATCCCATCCTCTTTGCAGTTGGCACAGCAAGTTGCCCGAGCATCACCTGGCATCCCGAAAACTGGTTCAACTCTGCCACACCTGCATTTGGGGCTCGTGATGTTCACCATGTCATCCTCTTTGCAGTTGGCACAGCAAGTTGCCCGAACATCGCCTGGCATCCCGAAATGCGGTCTGGCTCTGCCACACCTGCATTTGCGGCTCCTGATGTTCACCATCCCATCCTCTTTGCAGTTGGCACAGCAAGTTGCCCGAGCATTGCCTGGCATCCCGAAATGCTGTCTGGCCCTGCCACACTTGCATTTGCGGCTCTTGATGTTCACCATCCCATCCTCTCTGCTGTTGATGTTCACCATCCCGTCCTCTTTGCAGCGAGCACAGCAAGATGGTCGTGCGTCATGCTGAAATCCAAAAGATGGGTGGAGCACGCGTCCGCGCACACAGGAGCCCAGTGTGCCGCCAATGTTCGGCTTTCTATTCGCCAGGCTAGTATTGCCAAAGAAGCCGGTGAGTTTGCTGCTCTTGCCGTGGTCGCTCTCTCCTCACAAAACACGACGCGTCAGGAACAGCCAGCATGCAGCTCAGGCTGCAACCAGCGCCACAAACAGTAACGTGTTAATTCATTGAGAGGCTGGAAGAATGAAACATCCCATTTTTCTTGTGGCTTCCTTTCGAGAAACAAGCGTTTCTGGGTCATCTCACACTCAGCAATCCGTAATCCACGCCGTCCTCCACGCTGCCCCCGGACACCGCCCAGCGACTCCCCTGCGAAAGGGCGCCAACGCTGCACTGGACACGGCAGCGGCGCCTGGCAGAGACTGCGCATACCAGGTTTGCGAACGACTTGGCATGTCACAATTGCCCTGAATCTTGAACAACAATACTTGAAGAGATCTCGGCACGCATGATTGAAGCCCAACATTTTAAGTCAACATGAGGTGGAACGCATGCTGGTACAGAACCTCCACGAGAAACATCCGATGCGAATCGTTCGAAGGATGGACCTTGGGGTTCGAAGGCTGGACCTTGCAACTGCTGCCTTTCTTGGAATAAACCTCATTGGAAAAAAATCGGATTCCACTAGTGCAAAGGATTCGCCTTGTTCTCCAAAACAAAGACCCTTCGTCTTGAATCTTCTCAGATCCCAAGAAGGACAAACCCCCAGACCTCGTCGGAAAAAACCACGGCGCGCCGGATGCAAAGACGCCCCTCCGCTCCCGCGCCTGGGCCAAGCGGCGCAGAAACCGCAGAGCCATGGCACGCGGCCGTGCCGTGCTCCACGCTCAGAAGTAACGGGTAGACACGCAATGAGAAGGCAGACGTTCTTCCAGTGCCAAGTGACCCTCAAGGGAAAAACAAATCTGTGAAAGAGCGGCACCTGGAGAAGATGTGTCTTTGGAGAAATTTGATGCTGAAGATCTAAAAGAGGTTCAGAAGCCCTTCTACGCACGAAAAAGGAACCCGAGGAAAGAGCATCTGAAAGAAACCAGTGAGCTTCCGTCACAGTAGGTGAATAGCCATCCCCTTGCGGCTTCCTGTACAAATGAGGAACTTGTGGAATTGTTAAGGTTGTTTAGCATTCTGCTTTGAGAAGCAATGAACCAAATATCAACGGCCTTGTCGGTACTCTCAATGGTCTAGTCGAGATCAACAAACCAAGGGTGCCATCAGTTAGTGTAGCAGGTTGAACATGGCGGAATTCACCATGTTCGGCAATTAAGTGACCCAGCATAGCCATGGGTTCGTTGTAACATACAATTATCAACATAATAAGTATGGCTGTAATTACAACTACATGTAGAAAAGCATGCACATGTGCAAATCTATATATATACACATTCATGTGCGGCTTTATTCGCATGCATCCATGTGTATAACTGTTCATGCATGCTATATGAATGTGAGAGGGGGGATACATCTCCAGGAACGCCAAACACCCAGCTTCCTCTGTTCAAAGGATGCAAGGGAGTCTTGGAAGCAATTTGCTACCAATAAACAAACAACGAAAGAGGTTTCACTGCAAGCGCCTTTGGAAGCCCAGGTTCGTTTCCACAAGGTTTAAGGCCAATCTTTTCAGCTTTCTATCAGATTCGGGTTCAATTACGGTTTCCAGCTCCGAAGGCAAGTTGGTTGCAGGGACCTGAAATTGCCAAGGCCTTCCAGTGGTATCAGGGAACGACCTTCCAGCGCAATTCCCACAACCCTGACCAAAAAAGGACTTCGCTTTGAGTTTAAATTGGGCAACTACCACCATCAAAGGAAACAGCGGGTGTCACTGGACCAGTTTTTTGAGAGGCGCACGCTTCTTTTCGGCCCATGGGCTTTGGCTCATGGCGGCGCAGGAGGCTGGTGATAGGCAAAGCCTCCGAAGCGGCAGCCTGGGCTTGGGTAGGCGGACGGACTCGCAACGAATGCGACGAGTTCCCGTAAGGGAAACTAGGGACCAAGGAACCGGGAACCGGTTTCTTCGGCCAAGGTGTTTTTGTTTTTTAAATGAGCTGAGTCAATTTAGAGTCATGCAAACTAGTGCTACGTGCAAAGCAGTGCTGCCGATTGGCGAATTCGCAGTGGGATTTGCCTCAAGAAAACCCAGCCCCGCTTCTGCCAAGAGGCTCGCTTCCGCCACTCCACGAACTCGTGCTCCCAAATGTAGAAGACGCTGAGCCCCTCCGCAGTGAACAGATCGAGGCGTGCGAACTCCTTGCCAGACCAAGTACCGGCAGATGCATCGAATCTGTGCCGCAAAGTGAACCTGTAGCCTACCTGCTCCTCCAACATGTCAAAACAATCGCTTGCTGCGCGCGAAAAATTCGACGAGGACAATACGTGTGCCCCAACCTCTGCCGCATGCACTGCACAGAATTGCCGAGGTTTGCCAGTAGCATCTGGATAATTAGCGCACTTTCCGCACACAAGGCACCTCAAACTTACAATGTTTTCCATTCCATCCTCTCTGCAGTTGGCACAGCAGGTTGCCCGAGCATCACCTGGGACTCCGAAGTCAGGTTGGGCTTTGCCACACCTGCATGTGGGGCTCTTGATGTCCACCATCCCATCCTCTTTGCAGTTGGCACAGCAAGTTGCCCGAGCATCGCCTGGCATCCCGAAATGCGGTCTGGCTCTGCCACACCTGCATTTGGGGTTCTTAATGTTCACCATCCCATCCTCTTTGCAGGTGGCACAGCAAGGCGCCCGCGCGTCGCCTGGCATCCCGAAAGCTGGTTGGGCTTTGCCACACCTGCATGTGGGGCTCTTGATGTCCACCATCCCATCCTCTTTGCAGTTGGCACAGCAAGTTGCCCGAGCATCGCCTGGCATCCCGAAATGCGGTCTGGCTCTGCCACACCTGCATTTGGGGTTCTTAATGTTCACCATCCCATCCTCTTTGCAGGTGGCACAGCAAGTCGCCCGCGCGTCGTCTGGCATCCCGAAAGCTGGTTGGGCTCTGCCACACCTGCATTTGGGGCTCTTGATGTTCACCATCCCATCCTCTTTGCAGTTGGCACAGCAAGTTGCCCGAGCGTCGCCTGGCATCCCGAAATGTGGTCTGGCTCTGCCACACCTACATTTGGGGCTCGTGATGTTCACCATGTCATCCCGAAATGTGGTCTGGCTCTGCCACACCTACATTTGGGGCTCGTGATGTTCACCATGTCATCCTCTTTGCAGTTGGCACAGCAAGTTGCCCGAGCATCACCTTGCATCCCGAAAGAAGGTTGGGCCCTGCCACACCTGCATTTGCGGCTCTTGATGTCCACCATCTCATCCTCTTTGCAGTTGGCACAGCAAGTTGCCCAAGCATCACCTGGCATCCCGCAAGAAGGTTGGGCTCTGCCACACCTGCATCTGCGGCTCTTGATGTTCACCATCCCATTCTCCTTGCAGTTGGCACAGCAAGATGGTCGTGCGTCATGCTGAAATCCAAAAGATGGTTGGAGCACACGTCCGCACACACAGGTGCCAAACGGTCCTGCCAGTGTGCCAATGTTCGGCTTTCTGTACGCCGGGCTAGTATTGGCCAAGAAGCTGTTGGGCGTGCCGTGGTTGCTCTCTCCTCACAAAACAGGGCACGGCAGGAACAGCAACCAGCATGCAGTCTAGGCAGCCACAACCACTACCAAAAACGGCTACCTTTTAACCTATTGGGAGGCTGGAAGAATGAAACATCCATTCCGTTGTGGTTTCCTTTCGGGAAACAATCATTCCCGGTCATCTCGCACTCCTCGAGACTGCCCGCGGACAATTTCTGGCACCAGCCCCGCGAAAGGGCGCCGGCCCGGCACTGGACATGGCAGCAGGTGGGCCTGGCAAAGACTGCGACGGCGTGCGAATGACTTGGCATAATTGCCCCGGTGCATGAGCTGGGCGGGGGCATCGAATCTTAACGAACAATACTTGAAGAGATCTCGGTGCTCGATTATTGTTCAAACCAATACAAGGTTGCTATGCTCCACAAACATAGTCCTTGGCTCCATTGTTTGTCTACGTCAAGCCACCCTCGCGGAAAACAGCACAAGGGCAAATCAACATCGTTTTCCAACAGTGCAAAGGATGGACCTTGCAATTGTTGTCTTCTTGAATCTTCTCAGATGGTCCAAACCCCAGACCTCATTGAAAAAGGGGGTCCGGATTGAAGGACACGCTCTGACTTCTCCAGCGCGCCTGCCCAGCCAGGGCCACACGGCGCAGGCTCCGCAAAACCATGGCACCCGCACCCGCCATTCGCACGCTGGGCCGGGTCAACGACAGGGGAAAGGAGAGGTGAGCGGTGGCGCGCAGTGATCAGGGAGACGGTGCCGCCGAGTGCCCCTAAGAGAAAGGGGACTTTGCACAAGTCCGGCCCTCCTTCTGGAGGAAGTGACAGCGAACCAAGGGTGCCATCTGTTCATGTAGCAAGTTGAATTGCACATGTGGGATTTCACCACGTTCGGCAATCATGTGATCCAACATAGCCATGGATTCATTGTAACATACATACAAATAAAACAATGTACGTGTAAACATGCGCATGTGTATAGATATACATACATACGTATCAACACATGTATCTTCGCATATATATATATATATAGATGGTCAGACCCTTCAAAACCTCTTCAAGATCTTCGCCCCTCTAGCTGCAGGCGCTCTTGGAAACCGCTCAATTTCCGTTTTAAAACCACCCAACTCCAGTCAAAGCCCCCTAAAAACCGCGTGAAACGTCAAATGTAGAACCAATCTCAAACTGTCTAGAAACAAGTCAAGTCCCTCTAAAAGCCGGTCCAGTCAAATGTGCCTAGAAACCGCCCTAGAAACTGGGCAAATTCCCCAACCTCTCCAACCATTTCAAACTGGCCCAACTCCGGTCAAAGCCCTCTAAAAACCAGGCAAAGTTTCCCTGAAACCGAACCAGTGAAAATCCCCTCTAAAAAACCGGTCCAACTCCGGGCAAAGGTCAAAGCCTTCCGAGAAACCCTTTAGCAACCCTCAATAGCGATGCAACCGCGCAAGTCCCCTAGAAACCCTCCCCTCTAGAAACCAGCCTAGACAGGTCAGCCCCAACCAAACTGTTCTTGTCGTAGCTCCTCAGCCCAGGCCCTCGTCTTGGCCACAGTCCACCAAGATTCCTGCAACTCCCTAAGTCATGTGGAAACGCGCAAACATGCACCCACCCTCCATCATGCCGACTCACTCACTCAAACAAACACCACACCTCAAGGCAAACCAAAACACAGTACCTCCAAGCCAGTCAAAACCAAACTGACCGAGGGGAGCAACACAAAGCGTTTACAAAACATATAAGTAAATATGTTTTTTGTTTTTTACATATATATATATATATGTATATATATTCAGGTATGTATCCGTGTGGATATTCATGCATTTGTCTGAATGCGAGAGGGGGGATACATCTCCAGCAACGCCAGCTTCCTCTGCTTCAAAGAATGCAAGAAACTCTTTGAAGCTGGCTACCAATAAGAAAACAACGAAAGAGGTTGCACTGAGAGCGTTTGGAGCCCGGGTTCGTTTCCACAAGATCGAACAGGTGAATCGACAGAGCCTCGGCTCTCGTTCAGATGGGGGCGCCTTTTCTTGCTCGCCAAGGGTTCAATTTAAGGTGTCCAGACTGGACACTTGAGGTATGATTTCTTCAGTTCTCAAGGGAAGTTGGTTGTTTACATGCAGAAAGATGGTTCTGGCTTTGACAACTGGTTTCCTCCTCCTTGAAGAAGGCAATTTGGCAGGGCCTTCCAGCGATATCATGACCCTCGCTTAAAAGCAACGATTCGTTTAACACAATTCCCGCAACAAAACAAAACTTCCCTTTGAGGACGAATTGTATCAATGAACAATGAGTGCCACTGGACAACGGGGTCCGCACGTTTCTTTTTGCCCATGGGCTTTGGCTCATGGCGGCGCAGGAGGCTGGTGATAGGCCCAGCCTCCCCAGCGGCGGCCTGAGGCTCAGGGGCGGAGGGAACTGGCCAATGAGCTGGCAGCGACCGCCTGGAAAACCAGCTTCACGACGTTTTCAGCAAGGAAAACTAGTACAAACACAACCGGTTCCTTCGGCCATGTCTATGTTAAGTCAATGTAGAGTCCTGGAAACTAGTGTTATGTCCAAGGAAGCACTGCCGATTCGAAAATGTGCAATGGGAATTGCTTCAAGAAAACCCAGCCCCGCTTCTGCCAAGATGCTCGCTTCCGCCACTCCACGAATTCGTGCTCCCAAATGCAAAAAACACGAAGCCCCTCCGCAGTGAACAGATCTAGGCGTTCCATGGTGTCACGATAGACGTCCGACGCCGGTTTGCCGCCCACGCAAATGAAGCTGCTATGCCTTGAACGAGTCGCGAGCTGATGACAAAAAATGGTTGGTAAGCTGGCTACTTTTGAGCATGTACTTGCACTTTGGGTGGCACAACGACACACAATGAAGCTGCAAGGCGATATGTGCTACCAAGCCGCCGTGGGTGCTCCACAGGAAAGCCATGGTAGTAGTTCCCCAGAAATTCAACCACCTCGCGCCTCTCCGGGTGGTATGCATCAGGCAGCAACGCACGCTTTGGAATCAGACCTGCGAACTCTTTACCGGACCAAGTGCCGGTAGCTGCATCAAATCTGTGCCGAAAAGTGAACCTGTAGCCTACCTCCTCCTCCAACATGTCAAAACAATCGCTTGCCGCGCGCGATAACTTCGAAGAGGACAAAACGTGTGCGCCAACCTCTGCCGCATGCACTGCACAGAATTGCCGAGGTTTGCCAGTAGCATCTGGATAGTGAGCGCACTTTCCGCACACAAGGCACCTCAAACTTACGATGTTTTCCATCCCATCCTCTCTGCAGTTGGCACAGCAAGTTGCCCGAGCATCACCTGGCATCCCGAAATACGGTATGGCCCTGCCACACCTGCATTTGGGGCTCTTGATGTTCACCATCCCATCCTCTTTGCACTTGGCACAGCAAGTCGCCCGAGCGTCGCCTGGCATCCCAAAAACTGGTTGAACTCTGCCACATCTGCATTTGCGGTTCTTGATGTTCACCATCCCATCCTCTTTACACTTGGCACAGCAAGTCGCCCGAGCGTCGCCTGGCATCCCGAAATGCGGTCTGGCCCTGCCACACCTGCATTTGGGGCTCCTGATGTTCACCATCCCATTCTCTTTGCACTTGGCACAGCAAGTCGCCCGAGCGTCGCCTGGCATCCCAAAAACTGGTTCAACTCTGCCACATCTGCATTTGCGGTTCTTGATGTTCACCATCCCATCCTCTTTGCAGTTGGCACAGCAAGTTGCCCGAGCATCGCCAGGCATCCTAAAAGAAGGTTGGGTCCTGCCCACCTGCATCTGCGGCTGTTGATGTTCACCATCCCATCCTCTTTGCAGATGGCACAGCAAGATGGTCGTGCGTCATGCTGAAATCCAAAAGAGGGGTGGAGCACGCGTCCGCACACACAGGAGCCAGACTGCCCTGCCAGCGTGCCGCCAATGTTCGGCTTTCTATACGCCAGGCTAGTACTGCCAAAGAAGCCGGTGGGCGTGCTGCTCTTGCCGTGGTCGCTCTCTCCTCACAAAACACGACGCGTCAGGAACCGCCCAGGCTGCAGCCCAGGCTGCAACCAGGGCCAGAAACAGCAACGTGTTAATTCATTGAGAGGCTGGAAGAATGAAACATCCATCTCTCTTGTGGCTTCCTTTCGGGAAACAACATCTCACGCCGTCCTCCACGCCGTCCTCCACGCTGCCCCCGGACACCGCCCAGCGACTCCCCTGCGAAAGGGCGCCGCTGCACTGGACACGGCAGCGGCGCCTGGCAGAGACTGCGCATACCAGGTTTGCGAACGACTTGTCACAATTGCCCTGAATCTTGAACAACAATTGAAGAGATCTCGGCACGCATGATTGAAGCCCAACATTTTAACTCAACATGAGGTGGAACGCATGCTGGCACGGAACCTCCACGACAAACATCGGATTCGAATCGTTCAAAGGATGGACCTTGCAGTTCAAAGGATGGACCTTGCAACTGTTGCCTTCTTGGAATAAACCTCATCGAACAAAAATAGCAAAAAAAAAACGGGGAAAAAAAGGTTCCAAAATATCGGATTCCGCTAGTGCAAAGGATTCACCTTGCAGTTGTCCAAAACAAGGACCCTTCGTCTTGAATCTTTTCAGATAGTCCCAAGAAGGACAAACCCCCAGACCTCGTCGGAAAAACGCGGGCGGTGCGCCGGATGGAAAGACAGCCCGCCGCTCCCGCGCCTGGGCCAAGCGGCGCAGAAACCGCAGAGCCATGGCACGCAGCCGTGCCATGCTCCACGCTCAGAAGTAACGGGTGACACGCAATGAGAAGGCAGGCTTGCTTCCAGTGCCAAGTGACCCTCAAGGGAAAGGGACTTCTGTGAAAGCCCGGCACCTGAAAGAGCGGCACCTGGAGAAGCGTGCTTTTGCAAAAAAATACATGCTGAAGATCTAAAAGAGCTTCAGAAGCCCTCCTACGCACGAAAAAGGAACCCGAGGAAAGAGTATCTGAAGGAAACCAGTGAGCTTCCGTCACAGTAGGTGAATAGCCATCCCCTTGCGGCTTCCTGTACAAATGAGGAACTTGTGGAATTGTTAAGGTTGTTTAGCATCCTGCTTTGAGTAGCAATGAACCAAATATCAACGGCCTTGTCGGTACTCTCAATGGCCTAGTCGAGATCAACAAGGGTGCCATCAGCTAGTGTAGCAGGTTGAATGGTACATGGCGGATTTCACCATGTTCGGCAATTAAGTGACCCAGCATAGCCATGGGGTCGTTGTAACATTCAGCTATCAACATAATAATTATGGCTGTAATTACAACTACATGTAGAAAAACATGTACGTAAAAAACATGCACATGTGCATACATATATATATATATATATATTTATATACACATGTGTGTGTGTGTGTGTGCGGCTTTATACGCATATATCCATGTGTATAACTGTTCATGCATGCTGTATGAATGTGAGAGGGGGGATACATCTCCAGGAACGCCCAGCTTCCTCTGTTCAAAGGATGCAAGGGAGTCTTTGAAGCAATTTGCTACCAATAAGCAAACAACGAAAGAGGTTTCACTGCAAGCGCCTTTGGAAGCCCAGGTTCCACAAGGTCTAAGGCCAATCTTTTCAGCTCTCTATCAGATTCGGGTGCCTTGCTCGCCAAGGGTTCAATTGCGGTTTCCAGTTCCGAAGGCAAGTTGGTTGTAGGGACCTGAAATTGCCAAGGCCTGTGGTATCAGGGAACGACCTTCCAGCGCAATTCCCACAACCCTGACCAAAAAAGGACTTCCCTTTGAGTTTGAATTGGGCAATTACCACCATCAAAGGAAACAGCGGGTGTCACTGGACCAGTTTGTTTGAGAGGCGCAGTCTTCTTTTCGGCCCATGTGCTTTGGCTCATGGCGGCGCAGGAGGCTGGTGATAGGCAAAGCCTCCCCAGCGGCAGCCTGGGCTTGGGCAGGCGGACGGACTCGCGACGAATGCGACGAGTTCACGCAAGGGAAACTAGGGGCCAACAAACTGGGAACCGGTTTCTTCGGCCAACGACCTGGCCACCGAAACCAGCTTGTTACCACCGGGATGCGGCGTTGTGGCAGGAGTTTGGACGTTTCTGACATGCTAAGTCAATTTTGGAGTCATGGAAACTATTGTAATGTACAAGGAAGCACTGCTGTTTGGCAAATCCGGAATTGGAATCGCTTCAAGAAAACCCGGCCCCGCTTCTGCCAAGACGCTCCACGAATTCGTGCTCCCAAATGTAGAAGACGCTGAGCCCCTCCGCAGTGAACAGATCGAGGCGTTCCATGGTGTCACGATAAACGTCCGGCGCCGGTTTGCTGCCAACGCAAATGAAGCTGCTGTGCCTTGAGGAAACGAGTTGCGAGCGGATGTCAAAAAATGGTTGGTAAGCTGGCTACTTTTAGCATGTACTTGCACTTTGGGAGGCACAACGACACACAATGAAGCTGCGAGGCGATATGTGCTACCAAGCCGCCGTGGGTGCTCCACGGGAAAGCCATGGTAGTAGTTCCCCAGAAATTCAACCACCTCGCGCCTCTCCGGGTGGTATGCATCGGGCAGCAACGCACGCTTTGGAATCAAACCTGCGAACTCCTTGCCGGACCAAGTGCCGGTAGCTGCATCAAATCTGTGCCGAAAAGTGAACCTGTAGCCTACCTCCTCCTCCAACATGTCAAAACAACTGCTTGCTACGCGAGAAAATTTCGATGCCGACAATACATGTGCACCAACCACTGCCGCATGCACTGCACAGAATTGCCGAGGTTTGCCAGTAGCATCTGGATAACTTGCGTGCTTTCCGCACACAAGGCACCTCAAACTTACAATGTTTTCCATTCCATCCTCTCTGCAGCTGGCACAGCAAGTTGCCCGAGCATCACCTGGCATCCCGAAAGATGGTCTGGCCCTATCGCACCTGCACTTGGCGTTCTTGATGTCCACCATCCCATCCGCTTTGCAGTTGGCACAGCAAGTTGCCCGAGAATCACCTGGCATCCCGAAATGTGGTCTGGCTGCACCGCACCTGCATTTGGGGCTCCTGATGTTCACCATCCCATCCTCCTTGCAGTTGGCACAGCACGTTGCCCGAGCATCACCTTTCATCCCGAAAAAAGGTATGGATCTGCCACACCTGCATTTGCGGCTCTTGATGTCCACCATCCCATCCTCTTTGCAGTTGGCACAGCAAGTTGCCCGAGCATCACCTGTCATCCCGAAAGAAGGTTGGGCTCTGCCACACCTGCATGTGGGGCTCGTGATGTTCGCCATCCCATCCGCTTTGCAGTTGGCACAGCAAGTCGCCCGAGAATCACCTGGCATCCCGAAATGTGGTCTGGCTGCACCACACCTGCATTTGCGGCTCTTGATATTCACCATCCCATCCGCTTTGCAATTGGCACAGCAAGTTGCCCGAGAATCACCTGGCATCCCAAAATGCGGTATGGATCTGCCACACCTGCATTTGCGGCTCTTGATGTCCACCATCCCGTCCTCTTTGCAGCGGGCACAGCAAGTTGCCCGAGCATCGCCCGGCATCCCGAAAAAAGGTTGGGTCCTGCCACCCCTGCATTTGGGGCTCCTGATGTTCACCATCCCACCCTCTTTGCAGCTGGCACAGCAAGATGGTCGTGCGTCATGCTGAAATCCAAAAGAGGGGTGGAGCACGCGTCCGCACACACAGGAGCCAGACTGCCCTGCCAATGTGCCGCCAATGGTCGGCTTTCTATACGCCAGGCTAGTATTGCCAAAGAAACCGGTGGGCGTGCTGCTCTTGCCGTGGTCGCTATCTCCTCACAAAACACGACGCGTCAGGAACAGCCAGCATGCAGCTCAGGCTGCAACCAACGCCACAAACAGTAACGTGTTAATTCATTGAGAGGCTGGAAGAATGAAACATCCATCTCTCTTGTGGCTTCCTTTCGGGAAACAAGCATTTCTGGGTCATCTCACACTCAGCCGTCCTCCATGCTGCCCCCGGACACCGCCCAGCGACTCCCCTGCGAAAGGGCGCCAACGCTGCGCTGGACACGGCAGCGGCGCCTGGCAGAGACTGCGCATACCAGGCTTGCGAACGACTTGTCACAATTGCCCTGAATCTTGAACAACAATATCTGAAGAGATCTCGGCACGCATGATTGAAGCCCAACATCGGAACTACGGAACCTCCACGACAAACATCGGATGCGAATCGTTCGAAGGATGGACCTTGGGGTTCAAAGGCTGGACCT
Organism: Effrenium voratum; assembly: GCA_963377175.1. Taxonomy (NCBI): domain Eukaryota; class Dinophyceae; order Suessiales; family Symbiodiniaceae; genus Effrenium; species Effrenium voratum. Next base: position 40,807 of record CAUJNA010003500.1, on the reverse strand, counting down.
TGCAACTGTTGCCTTTCTTGGAAAAGACCTCATCGGGGAAAAAAAAGAAAAGGTTCCAAACTATCGGATTCCACTAGTGCAAAGGATTCACCCTGCAGTTCTCCAAAACAAGCACCCTTCGTCTTGAATCTTCTCAGATAGTCCCAAGACGGACAAACCCCCAGACCTCGTCGGAAAAACGCGGGCGGTGCGCCGAATGGAAAGACAGCCCGCCGCTCCCGCGCCTGGGCCAAGCGGCGCAGAAACCGCAGAGCCATGGCACGCAGCCGTGCCGTTGCTCCACGCTGGGCAGAAGTAACGGGTGACACGCAATGAGAAGGCAGACTTTCTTCCAGTGCCAAGTGATTTCAAGGGGAAAGGGGGTTCTGTGAAAGCCCGGCACCTGGAGAAGATGTGTTTTTGGAGAAATGCGATGCTGAAGATCTAAGAGAGGTTCAGAAGCCCTCCTACGCACGAAAAAGGAACCCGAGGAAAGAGTATCTGAAGGAAACCAGTGAGCTTCCGTCACAGTAGGTGAATAGCCATCCCCTTGCGGCTTCCTGTACAAATGAGGAATTTGTGGAATTATTAAGGTTGATTAGCATCCTGCTTTGAGTAGCAATGAACCAAATATCAACGGCCTTGTCGGTACTCTCAATGGTCTAGTCGAGATCAACAAGCCAAGAGTTAGTGTAGCAGGTTGAATTGTACATGGCGGATTTCACCATGTTCGGCAACTAAGTGACCCAGCATAGCCATGGGTTCGTTGTAACATACAACTATCAACATAATAATCATGGCTGTAATTACAACTACATGTGGGAAAGCATGTACGTATAATAATAATAATAATAACAATAATAATAATAATAATAATAATAATAATAACAATAATAATAATAATAATATAATAATAATAATAATAATAATAATAATAATAAAAATAATAATAATAATAATAATAATAATAATAATAAACATGTGCATATGTATACACATTTGTGTGCGGCTTTATACGCATATATCCATGTGTATATACATGTTCAGGAACGCCAAACACCCAGCTTCCTCTGTTCAAAGGACGCAAGGGAGTCTTTGAAGCAATTTGCTACCAAAAAACAAACAACGAAAGAGGTTTCACTGCAGGCGCCTTTGGAAGCCCAGGTTCGTTTCCACAAGGTCTAAGGCCAATCTTTTCAGCTCTCTATCAGATTCGGGCGCCTTGCTCGCCAAGGGTTCAATTGCGGTTTCCAGTTCCGAAGGCAAGTTGGTTGTAGGGACCTGAAATTGCCAAGGCCTGTGGTATCAGGGAACGACCTTCCAGCGCAATTCCCACAACCCTGACCAAAAAAGGACTTCCCTTTGAGTTTGAATTGGGCAATTACCACCATCAAAGGAAACAGCGGGTGTCACTGGACCAGTTTGTTTGAGAGGCGCAGTCTTCTTTTCGGCCCATGTGCTTTGGCTCATGGCGGCGCAGGAGGCTGGTGATAGGCAAAGCCTCCCCAGCGGCAGCCTGGGCTTGGGCAGGCGGACGGACTCGCGACGAATGCGACGAGTTCACGCAAGGGAAACTAGGGGCCAACAAACTGGGAACCGGTTTCTTCGGCCAACGACCTGGCCACCGAAACCGGCTTGTTACCGCCGTGATGCGGCGTTGTGGCAGGAGTTTGGACGTTTCTGACATGCTAAGTCAACTTAGAGTCATGGAAACCATTATTATGTCCAAGGAAGCACAGCTGTTTGGCAAGTTCGGAATTGGAATCGCTTCAGGAAAGCTCAGCCCCGCTTCTGCCAAGAGGCTCGCTTCCGCCACTCCACGAACTCGTGCTCCCAAATGTAGAAGACGCTGAGCCCCTCCGCAGTGAACAGATCGAGGCGTTCCATGGTGTCACGATAGACGTCCGGCGCCGGTTTGCTGCCCACGCAAATGAAGCTGCTATGCCTTGAAACAGAACGAGTTGCGAGACCTACGTGTACTTTGGTGGCAAAACGACACACAATGAAGCTGCGATATGTGCTACCAAGTAGCCGTGGATGCTCCACAGGAAAGCCGTGGTAGTAGTTGCCCAGAAATTCAACCACCTCGCTCCTCTCCGGGTGGTATGCATCGGGCCGCACCGCGCGCTTTGGAATCAGACCTGCGAACTCCTTGCCAGACCAAGTACCGGCAGATGCATCGAATCTGTGCCGAAAAGTGAACCTGTAGCCTACCTCCTCAAACATGTCAAAACAATCGCTTGCTGCGCGCGATAACTTCGACGAGGACAATACGTGTGCCCCAACCTCTGCCGCATGCACTGCACAGAATTGCCGAGGTTTGCCAGTAGCATCTGGATAGTGAGCGCACTTTCCGCACACAAGGCACCTCAAACTTACAATGTTTTCCATTCCATCCTCTCTGCAGTTGGCACAGCAAGTTGCCCGAGCATCACCTGGGACTCCGAAGTAAGGTTGGGCTTTGCCACACCTGCATGTGGGGCTCTTGATGTCCCACCATCCCATCCTCCTTGCAGCGGGCACAGCAAGTTGCCCGAGCATCGCCTGGCATCCCAAAAGAAGGTTGGGCTCGGCCACACCTGCATTTGGGGTTCTTAATGTTCACCATCCCATCCTCTTTGCAGTTGGCACAGCAAGTTGCCCGAGCGTCGCCTGGCATCCCGAAATGTGGTCTGGCTCTGCCACACCTACATTTGGGGTTCGTGATGTTCACTATGTCATCCCGAAATGTGGTCTGGCTCTGCCACACCTACATTTGGGGCTCGTGATGTTCACCATGTCATCCTCTTTGCAGTTGGCACAGCAAGTTGCCCGAGCGTCGCCTGGCATCCCGAAAACAGGTTGGGCCCTGCCACACCTGCATTTGCGGCTCTTGATGTCCACCATCTCATCCTCTTTGCAGTTGGCACAGCAAGTTGCCCAAGCATCACCTGGCATCCCGAAAGAAGGTTGGGCTCTGCCACACCTGCATCTGCGGCTCTTGATGTTCACCATCCCATTCTCCTTGCAGTTGGCACAGCAAGATGGTCGTGCGTCATGCTGAAATCCAAAAGATGGTTGGAGCACACGTCCGCACACACGGGTGCCAAACGGTCCTGCCAGTGTGCCAATGTTCGGCTTTCTGTACGCCGGGCTAGTATTGGCCAAGAAGCTGTTGGGCGTGCCGTGGTTGCTCTCTCCTCACAAAACAGGGCACGGCAGGAACAGCAACCAGCATGCAGTCTAGGCAGCCACAACCACTACCAAAAACGGCTACCTTTTAACCTATTGGGAGGCTGGAAGAATGAAACATCCATTCCGTTGTGGTTTCCTTTCGGGAAACAATCATTCCCGGTCATCTCGCACTCCTCGAGACTGCCCGCGGACAATTTCTGGCACCAGCCCCGCGAAAGGGCGCCGGCCCGGCACTGGACATGGCAGCAGGTGGGCCTGGCAAAGACTGCGACGGCGTGCGAATGACTTGGCAATTGCCCCGGTGCATGAGCTGGGCGGGGACATCGAATCTTAACGAACAATACTTGAAGAGATCTGGGTGCTCGATTATTGTTGAAGCCGATACAAGGTTGCTATGCTCCACAAACATAGTCCTTGGCTCCATTGTTTGTCTACGTCAAGCCACCCTCGCGGAAAACAGCACAAGGGCAAATCAACATCGTTTTCCAACAGTGCAAAGGATGGACCTTGCAATTGTTGTCTTCTTGAATCTTCTCAGATGGTCCAAACCCCAGACCTCATTGAAAAAGGGGGTCCGGATTGAAGGACACGCTCTGACTTCTCCAGCGCGCCTGCCCAGCCAGGGCCACACGGCGCAGGCTCCGCAAAACCATGGCACCCGCACCCGCCATTCGCACGCTGGGCCGGGTCAACGACAGGGGAAAGGAGAGGTGAGCGGTGGCGCGCAGTGATCAGGGAGACGGTGCCGCCAAGTGCCCCTAAGAGAAAGGGGACTTTGCACAAGTCCGGCCCTCCTTCTGGAGGAAGTGACAGCGAACCAAGGGTGCCATCTGTTCATGTAGCAAGTTGAATTGCACATGTGGGATTTCACCACGTTCGGCAATCATGTGATCCAACATAGCCATGGATTCATTGTAACATACATACAAATAAAACAATGTACGTGTAAACATGCGCATGTGTATAGATATACATACATACGTATCAACACATGTATCTTCGCATATATATATATATATAGATGGTCAGACCCTTCAAAACCTCTTCAAGATCTTCGCCCCTCTAGCTGCAGGCGCTCTTGGAAACCGCTCAATTTCCGTTTTAAAACCACCCAACTCCAGTCAAAGCCCCCTAAAAACCGCGTGAAACGTCAAATGTAGAACCAATCTCAAACTGTCTAGAAACAAGTCAAGTCCCTCTAAAAGCCGGTCCAGTCAAATGTGCCTAGAAACCGCCCTAGAAACTGGGCAAATTCCCCAACCTCTCCAACCATCTCAAACTGGCCCAACTCCGGTCAAAGCCCTCTAAAAACCAGGCAAAGTTTCCCTGAAACCGAACCAGTGAAAATCCCCTCTAAAAAACCGGTCCAACTCCGGGCAAAGGTCAAAGCCTTCCGAGAAACCCTTTAGCAACCCTCAATAGCGGTGCAACCGCGCAAGTCCCCTAGAAACCCTCCCCTCTAGAAACCACCCTAAACAGGTCAGCCCCAACCAAACTGTTCTTGTCGTAGCTCCTCAGCCCAGGCCCTCGTCTTGGCCACAGTCCACCAAGATTCCTGCAACTCCCTAAGTCATGTGGAAACGCGCAAACATGCACCCACCCTCCATCATGCCGACTCACTCACTCAAACAAACACCACACCTCAAGGCAAACCAAAACACAGTACCTCCAAGCCAGTCAAAACCAAACTGACCGAGGGGAGCAACACAAAGCGTTTACAAAACATATAAGCAAATATGTTTGTTTTTTTACATATATATATATGTATATATATATATTCAGGTATGTATCCGTGTGGATATTCATGCATTTGTCTGAATGCGAGAGGGGGGATACATCTCCAGCAACGCCAGCTTCCTCTGCTTCAAAGAATGCAAGGGACTCTTTGAAGCTGGCTACCAATAAGAAAACAACGAAAGAGGTTGCACTGAGAGCGTTTGGAGCCCGGGTTCGTTTCCACGAGATCGAACAGGTGAATCGACAGAGCCTCGGCTCTCGTTCAGATGGGGGCGCCTTTTCTTGCTCGCCAAGGGTTCAATTTAAGGTGTCCAGACTGGACACTTGAGGTATGATTTCTTCAGTTCTCAAGGCAAGTTGGTTGTTACATGCAGAAAGATGGTTCTGGCTTTGACAACTGGTTTCCTCCTCCTTGAAGAAGGCAATTTGGCAGGGCCTTCCAGCGATATCATGACCCTCGCTTAAAAGCAACGATTCGTTTAACACAATTCCCGCAACAAAACAAAACTTCCCTTTGAGGACGAATTGTATCAATGAACAATGAGTGCCACTGGACAACGGGGTCCGCACGTTTCTTTTTGCCCATGGGCTTTGGCTCATGGCGGCGCAGGAGGCTGGTGATAGGCCCAGCCTCCCCAGCGGCGGCCTGAGGCTCAGGGGCGGAGGGAACTGGCCAATGAGCTGGCAGCGACCGCCTGGAAAACCAGCTTCACGACGTTTTCAGCAAGGAAAACTAGTACAAACACAACCGGTTCCTTCGGCCATGTCTATGTTAAGTCAATGTAGAGTCCTGGAAACTAGTGTTATGTCCAAGGAAGCACTGCCGATTCGAAAATGTGCAATGGGAATTGCTTCAAGAAAACCCAGCCCCGCTTCTGCCAAGATGCTCGCTTCCGCCACTCCACGAATTCGTGCTCCCAAATGCAAAAAACACGAAGCCCCTCCGCAGTGAACAGATCTAGGCGTTCCATGGTGTCACGATAGACGTCCGACGCCGGTTTGCCGCCCACGCAAATGAAGCTGCTATGCCTTAAACGAGTCGCGAGCTGATGACAAAAAATGGTTGGTAAGCTGGCTACTTTTGAGCATGTACTTGCACTTTGGGTGGCACAACGACACACAATGAAGCTGCAAGGCGATATGTGCTGCCAAGCCGCCGTGGGTGCTCCACAGGAAAGCCATGGTAGTAGTTCCCCAGAAATTCAACCACCTCGCGCCTCTCCGGGTGGTATGCATCGGGCAGCACCGCACGCTTTGGAATCAAACCTGCGAACTCCTTGCCGGACCAAGTGCCGGTAGATGCATCAAATCTGTGCCGAAAAGTGAACCTGTAGCCTACCTCCTCCTCCAACATGTCAAAACAATCGCTTGCCGCGCGCGATAACTTCGAAGAGGACAAAACGTGTGCGCCAACCTCTGCCGCATGCACTGCACAGAATTGCCGAGGTTTGCCAGTAGCATCTGGATAGTGAGCGCACTTTCCGCACACAAGGCACCTCAAACTTACGATGTTTTCCATCCCATCCTCTTTACACTTGGCACAGCAAGTCGCCCGAGCGTCGCCTGGCATCCCGAAATGCGGTCTGGCCCTGCCACACCTGCATTTGGGGCTCTTGATATTCACCATCCCATCCTCTTTGCAGTTGGCACAGCAAGTTGCCCGAGCATCCCCTGGCATCCCGAAAGAAGGTATGGATCTGCCACAACTGCATTTGGTGTTCTTGATGTCAACCATCCCATCCTCTTTGCAGTTGGCACAGCAAGTTGCCCGAGCATCACCTGTATTCCCGAAAACAGGTTCAACTCTGCCACACCTGCATCTGGGGCTCGTGATGTTCACCATGTCATCCTCTTTGCAGTTGGCACAGCAAGTTGCCCGAGCGTCGCCTGGCATCCCGAAATGCGGTCTGGCCCTGCCACACCTGCATTTGGGGCTCCTGATATTCACCATCCCATCCGCTTTGCAGTTGGCACAGCAAGTTGCCCGAGAATCACCTGGCATCCCGAAATGTGGTCTGGCTGCACCACACCTGCATTTGGGGCTCCTGATGTTCACCATCCCATCCTCTCTGCAGCTGGCACAGCAAGATGCCCGAGCATCACCTGTATTCCCGAAAACAGGTTGGGCTCTGCCACACCTGCATTTGGGGCTCCTGATGTTCACCATCCCGTTCTCTTTGCAGCTGGCACAGCAAGATGGTCGTGCGTCATGCTGAAATCCAAAAGAGGGGTGGAGCACGCGCCCGCACACACAGGAGCCAGACTGCCCTGCCAGTGTGCCGCCAATGTTCGGCTTTCTATACGCCAGGCCAGTATTGCCAAAGAAGCCGGTGGGCGTGCTGCTCTTGCCGTGGTCGCTCTCTCCTCACAAAACACGACGCGTCAGGAACCGCCCAGGCTGCAGCCCAGGCTGCAACCAGGGCCAGAAACAGCAACGTGTTAATTCATTGAGAGGCTGGAAGAATGAAACATCCATCTCTCTTGTGGCTTCCTTTCGGGAAACAACATCTCACGCCGTCCTCCACGCCGTCCTCCACGCTGCCCCCGGACACCGCCCAGCGACTCCCCTGCGAAAGGGCGCCGCTGCACTGGACACGGCAGCGGCGCCTGGCAGAGACTGCGCATACCAGGTTTGCGAACGACTTGTCACAATTGCCCTGAATCTTGAACAACAATTGAAGAGATCTCGGCACGCATGATTGAAGCCCAACATTTTAACTCAACATGAGGTGGAACGCATGCTGGCACGGAACCTCCACGACAAACATCGGATTCGAATCGTTCAAAGGATGGACCTTGCAGTTCAAAGGATGGACCTTGCAACTGTTGCCTTCTTGGAATAAACCTCATCGAACAAAAATAGCATAAAAACAAAAAAATAAGAAGAAAAAAACGGGGGAAAAAAAGGTTCCAAAATATCGGATTCCGCTAGTGCAAAGGATTCACCTTGCAGTTGTCCAAAACAAGGACCCTTCGTCTTGAATCTTTTCAGATAGTCCCAAGAAGGACAAACCCCCAGACCTCGTCGGAAAAACGCGGGCGGTGCGCCGGATGGAAAGACAGCCCGCCGCTCCCGCGCCTGGGCCAAGCGGCGCAGAAACCGCAGAGCCATGGCACGCAGCCGTGCCATGCTCCACGCTCAGAAGTAACGGGTGACACGCAATGAGAAGGCAGGCTTGCTTCCAGTGCCAAGTGACCCTGAATTCTGTGAAAGCCCGGCACCTGAAAGAGCGGCACCTGGAGAAGCGTGCTTTTGCAAAAAAATACATGCTGAAGATCTAAAAGAGCTTCAGAAGCCCTCCGACGCACGAAAAAGGAACCCGAGGAAAGAGTATCTGAAGGAAACCAGTGAGCTTCCGTCACAGTAGGTGAATAGCCATCCCCTTGCGGCTTCCTGTACAAATGAGGAACTTGTGGAATTGTTAAGGTTGTTTAGCATCCTGCTTTGAGTAGCAATGAACCAAATATCAACGGCCTTGTCGGTACTCTCAATGGCCTAGTCGAAATCAACAAGGGTGCCATCAGCTAGTGTAGCAGGTTGAATGGTACATGGCGGATTTCACCATGTTCGGCAATTAAGTGACCCAGCATAGCCATGGGTTTGTTGTAACATTCAGCTATCAACATAATAATTATGGCTGTAATTACAACTACATGTAGAAAAACATGTACGTAAAAAACATGCACATGTGCATACATATAAATAAATATATATATATATATACACATGTGTGTGTGTGTGCGGCTTTATACGCATATATCCATGTGTATAACTGTTCATGCATGCTGTATGAATGTGAGAGGGGGGATACATCTCCAGGAACGCCCAGCTTCCTCTGTTCAAAGGATGCAAGGGAGTCTTTGAAGCAATTTGCTACCAATAAGCAAACAACGAAAGAGGTTTCACTGCAAGCTCTAAGGCCAATCTTTTCAGCTCTCTATCAGATTCGGGTGCCTTGCTCGCCAAGGGTTCAATTGCGGTTTCCAGTTCCGAAGGCAAGTTGGTTGTAGGGACCTGAAATTGCCAAGGCCTGTGGTATCAGGGAACGACCTTCCAGCGCAATTCCCACAACCCTGACCAAAAAAGGACTTCCCTTTGAGTTTGAATTGGGCAATTACCACCATCAAAGGAAACAGCGGGTGTCACTGGACCAGCTTGTTTGAGAGGCGCACGCTTCTTTTCGGCCCATGTGCTTTGGCTCATGGCGGCGCAGGAGGCTGGTGATCGGCCCAGCCTCCCCAGCGGCAGCCTGGGCTTGGGCAGGCGGACGGACTCGCAACGAATGCGACGAGTTCCCGTAAGGGAAACTAGGGGCCAAGGAACTGGCCACCGAAACCGGCTTGTTACCACCGTGATGCACCGTTGTGGCAGGAGTTTGGACGTTTCTGACATGCTAAGTCAACTTAGAGTCATGGAAACCATTATTATGTCCAAGGAAGACGGCAGATTGGAAAATTCACAATGGAAATTGCTTCAAGAAAACCCAGCCCCGCTTCTGCCAAGACGCTCGCTTCCGCCACTCCACGAATTCGTGCTCCCAAATGTAGAAGACGCTGAGCCCCTCCGCTGTGAACAGATCGAGGCGTTCCATGGTGTCACGATAAACGTCCGGCGCCGGCTTGCCGCCCACGCAAATGAAGCTGCTATGCCTTGAAACAGAATGAGTTGCGAGCTGATGACAGAAACTCGTACTTGTACTTGGGTGCCACAACGACACACAATGAAGCTGCGATATGTGCTACCAAGTAGCCGTGGATGCTCCACAGGAAAGCCATGATAGTAGTTCCCCAGAAATTCAACCACTTCACGCCTCTCCGGGTGGTATGCATCCGGAAGAAAAGCACGCTTTGGAAACAGACCTGCAAACTCCTTGCCGGACCAAGTGCCGCTAGATGCATCGAATCTGTGCCGAAAAGTGAACCTGTAGCCTACCTCCTCCTCCAACATGTCCAAACAATCGCTTGCTGCCCGCGAAAACATCGATAAGGACAGTACGCGTGCACCAACCTCTGCAGAATGCATTGCACAGAATTGTCGAGGTTTGCCAGTAGCATCTGGGTAGCTTGCGTGCTTTCCGCACACAAGGCATCTCAAACTTACAATGTTTTCCATTCCATCCTCTCTGCAGTTCGCACAGCAAGTTGCCCGAGCATCACCCGGCATTCCGAAACGAGGTTGGGTCCTGCCACACCTGCATTTGCGGCTCTTGATGTCCACCATCCCGTCCTCTTTGCAGCTACCACAGCAAGTTGCCCGAGCATCGCCTGGCATCCCGAAATATGGTATGGCCCTGCCACACCTGCATTTGGGGCTCTCGATGTTCACCATGCCATCCTCTTTGCAGTTGGCACAGCAAGTTGCCCGAGCGTCGCCTGGCATCCCGAAATGCGGTCTGGCTCTGCCACACCTACATTTGCGGTTCTTGATGTCCACCATTCCATCCTCTTTGCAGTTGGCACAGCAAGTTGCCCGAGCGTCGCCTGGCATCCCAAAAAAAGGTTGGGCTCTGCCGCACCTGCATTTGGGGCTCCTGATGTTCACCATGCCATCCTCTCTGCAGTTCGCACAGCAAGTTGCCCGAGCATCACCCGGCATTCCGAAACGAGGTTGGGTCCTGCCACACCTGCATTTGCGGCTCTTGATGTCCACCATCCCGTCCTCTTTGCAGCTACCACAGCAAGTTGCCCGAGCATCGCCTGGCATCCCGAAATATGGTATGGCCCTGCCACACCTGCATTTGGGGCTCTCGATGTTCACCATGCCATCCTCTTTGCAGTTGGCACAGCAAGTTGCCCGAGCGTCGCCTGGCATCCCGAAATGCGGTCTGGCTCTGCCACACCTACATTTGCGGTTCTTGATGTCCACCATTCCATCCTCTTTGCAGTTGGCACAGCAAGTTGCCCGAGCGTCGCCTGGCATCCCAAAAAAAGGTTGGGCTCTGCCGCACCTGCATTTGGGGCTCCTGATGTTCACCATGCCATCCTCTTTGCAGTTCGCACAGCAAGTTGCCCGAGCATCGCCTGGCATCCCGAAATGCGGTCTGGCTCTGCCACACCTACATTTGGGGCTCTTGATGTTCACCATGCCATCCTCTTTGCAGTTGGCACAGCAAGATGGTCGTGCATCATGCTGAAATCCAAAACACGGGTGGAGCACGCGTCCGCACACACAGAAGCCAGACTGCCCTGCCGGTGTGCCAATGTTCGGCTTGCGAAACGCCAGGCGAGTCTTGGCAAAGAAGCTGTCGTGCGTGCTGCGCGTGCCGTGGTCGCACTCTCCTCACAAAACACGACACGGTAGGGAACAGCAACCAGCATGCAGGCCAGCCAACTGCAAACAGAACCAGAAACGGCGTCCTGTTAAAGCATTGGGAGACAAATTGGGAAACAAATTGGGAGACAAGCACTCGGCAATCCGCATTCCACGCCGTCCTCCACGCTGGCCCCGGACTCCTCCCAGCACCAGCCCTGCAAAAGGGCGCCGATCCTGCGCTGCACATGGCAGCAGCGGGGCCTGGCAGAGACTGCGATGGCGTGCGCATGACTTCGCATCATTGCCCTGGTGCATGTGCTGGGCGGGGCATCGATTTCTTGAAGAACAATACTTGCAGAGATCTCGGTGCTCAATGATTGTTGAAGCCCGGCATTGGAACCAAACAATGCTGTGTCCATTGCTTGTCTCAGTCAAGCCACCCTCGCCTCGTGTGCTGTTTTCCGCGAGAGGCGACAAACATCGGACTCCAATAGCGCAAAGGATTTACCTTGCAATTGTCCAAAAACAAGGACCCTTCGTCTTGAATCTTCTCAGATAGCCCCAAGAAGGACAAACCCAGACCTCATCGAAAAACAGCGGCGTGCCGGATGGAAGGACACCCACCCTGCTCTCTCCAGCGCGCCTGGGCCAGGGCCAGGCGGCGCAGGCTCCGCAAAGCCATGGCACGCCCCACCGTCACTGGGCCGGGACAACAGGAGAAAAAAAGTCGCTACTCCGTGAGAGGGGAGACCTTGTGCCGAGAAGTGACAAGACATAGGGAATTCTGTGAAAGCCCGGCACCTGGAGAAGATGTGTTTTTGGAGAAATTTGATGCTGAAGATCTAAAAGAGGTTCAGAAGCCCTCCTACGCACGAAAAAGGAACCCGAGGAACGAGTATCTGAAAGAAATCCGTCAGCTTCCGTCATAGTAGGCGGATATCCATCCACTTGCGGCTTCCTGTGCAAATGAGGAGCTGGAGAATTTAAGATTGTTTAGCACCCAGCGCGGTGCCCAGTCACCACGGGGCAAAATGCACAAGCCTTTCTGGCTGGCTGTTTTCTGTAGCAATGAACCAATATCAACGGACCTTGGTCGCGATACTCTCAAAGGCATATTTGTGGAAAGCTAAGCACCAATGGTGCCATCGGTTCGCATAGGAGATTGGATTGTACATGGGGATTTGTGCTCGCTCAGGGTGTTCCAACCAATCATGTGACCCAACATATGTCCGTATCCATGTTGGTATCTTCACACATTGCAGAGCGAATCACATTGCAAAAAAAAAAAAAAAACTCTGCGGGACCATGTTTCATGTGCATGAATCCGCAAAGGGGAACATGCACCTATAAACATGCATATATACAAACTTGCTGAGTGGATGGCCCAAAAACAGTTCAAACTTTACATTTACCACTAAAATGGTCGTCCCAAAAAGTTTAAAGTGCATGAACTCAGGAAGTGAGTATGTTTTAGAATGATATACATGTGTTATCCATATTTGTATCTTCCCACATTTGTGTCTGAACCTCTGAAGGCGAGAACCTACCCCCGCCCTCCGAATCGCTGGCCTTGGTGCGCTCCAGGTGCCTTAGGAACTCGTGGCCCAGGCCATGGCCCTGGTGGGCGCCCTCCACCAACCCGGGGACGTCGGCCATGGTCAAGCTGCTGCCGTCCGCGAAGTCCACCTGACGCCAGGGGGCACCATGGTGGCCTCTGACACGCGATACCCAGGGGCCAGGGGCCAGGGGGCACCGGGGCACCGGTGGCCTCATGGGGCTCCTGACATGGCATCTGTGGCCTAGCCCCCAACGTGTGGTGCTTTTCATATGTTCGAAGGAGTCCAAGTGGCCCCCAAAATCTGGGTCTGAACAGAATTCACGTAACTCAGATTTCGCCTGGCCGCAAAAAAATGTTTCATGTTACATGAGCCCCACAGTAGTGCCACCAGAGGTTCGCAGGTTTCCAAGAGGTGGTTTGTTAGAATGGATTTAATTTTCCCAGAATGGCGGTGTCCAACAGATATGGGCTGGTATGAACGATAGTTGGGGCCCTTTGGTGGACATTGTTTAGGTTTTGATTCATGTCCACCAACCACGTTTCAATGGGTTCCCTATTGAAACTCATGGCCATATCAAAACTACTTGGGAACTGTGCAACCAGAGGATTATGATGGCCGCAAGGAAGTTGGGTTCAAGATGGCTCATTCTTGGCTATCCAGTACCCCAGAATTGTACTTAGTTTGTGTTTCTTCTTTGGTCTGGTGGTAAAGGACATGTTTCAAATTGCCAAATGTTGAATAATATCAGGATCTTTGACCTTTAGCTTGTTGCTGGAAAGACGAGTCTTCTCCCCACGCAGCTTCCTCAGCTAACCCTGGATCTGCGGAAACCCTCCAAATGAGGCCTGGCTTCCCAGCTGGGAGGGCAGATGGGACGGCAAGGGCTTAACTGGGGCTCCTGCGGGAAATTCCAAAGGTGAACCCCGAAAATGGGTCCCATATTGGGGGTCCTTTTTTTGCCCCCCCCCCCCAAAAAAAAAAAAAAAAAAAGAAGGAAAAAAAAAACTTTTCCTTTACAAGCGCAAACAAGCATACCCTCCCAAAAAGCGCCACGCCCATGTGATTTGATCCCCAGCACTCGCAACGAAGGCCGCAATTGCCGCATTCGCCGGCCGAATTCGCCGGCCTTCCCCACGTAGGGCGCCACCGTGGTGAAGGGGTAGGGCGCGATCTTCGGGCACGCCCGGCTCACCGCCCCCAGCAGCGTGCTCTTGCCCGCGTTGGGCATGCCTCGCATGGGAAAAAGCTGTGCGAGAGATGCAAAAAACGAGACCTGGAGTCTGACCAAAAAGTGGTCGGTGCGAGAGATGCAGGGAATGAGAGCTCTGGAACGACCCCAAGATGAACCATCCAGCTGGTGGTTTCCTTTGAGGGAATCCCTGGGTTCATTCCCACAGTGCCTACTGAGCACCAGCAAGAAAAGTGGGGAACAATTGGCTTCACCAAAAATCAGGAACCAATGTCAATCTGCAGATGTCTGTCCTGCGTGACACGATTGGTCCTCCGGGCTAGGATTGAAAATCACTCCAAAATAGTGAACATAGGGTCAACCAACCTCCCAAACAGTTGAACAGCATGGCCAAAACTTGGGCCCTTAGCTTCAACTCCCATTAACACAATAGGTTGACCCAATTCATATGACGCAGAAAACAACAATGACGGTTCCATCAACCCCAATCGTTTCACTGGCTTCTATTCAGTGGTGGCTCCCAAAAAATGCGGCTCTTCCAAAAATGGCCCTGAAGTGGAAAAAGACCCAAACAACTGAGCCACGCCACCCCATTTCCCCCCCCCCCCTTATTACCCCACCCGCTGCTCCAGCTCGCCCGGTGCTCGGGGCCCAGGCCGATTAGGCCGACGTCCGCCACGGTCTTCAGCTCAAGCTCGATACGCCGGTCCTGCGCCGGCAGTCAGGCCAGCCAAGGCTTCATCATGGCGCCGGGGGGGGGGGGAGTGTTGGGGTCCCACTGAAAAAATCCAAATTTTGGGAGAAAGACCTGGGTGCCAGAGTATGTTTAGTTGAAAATGACTGGAAGGGGAATCCGTTCGCAGAGCTTCCCTGGCATGGATTGTGCTTGTCTCTGGGATGTAAGCCATGGTCGAAACTGGGCCATTTGGCTCCCTTGACTGGTACACATGAGCGCAGACCTATATTCGTGATAGTCTCCCTAACGACTCCGATTCCTGATACTTTGGTGCTGATACTTTGGTGCCGTTCCCTTCGCTGCGCTAAATGGACACTTTGTCGGGCTCCCAACATAAAGACAGGATCCTTACGTGAACTGGCAAAATCAAACCAGCGGTTGTCCAACTGCTCTGAACCTGCAACCTCCCCGGCAAGGTCCACGATGTGCGCTGCCTTTGTGCCACAGCCTCTGCTCACCCTTGCCCAGGTTTCAAGAGCACGCTGCGAGGGCTGTAAGAGTTCAGTTGGGCTGTGTCTTTTCTTTACATCTAAAGGTGCAGCAGGGAAATCAAGGTTGGTGACCTACAACTTGTTCCTCGAACACACATGTTCTTGACCACTTGCCACTTTTGGGGTGGTTTTTGACACCCAAGAAACCCGCCCACTAAAACCGCCCCAGTTGGATCTCGCTCCTGGCCCGGCAAGCCCAGGAAGGCCTCGTGAACCCGCGCCATGTTGTTACCTCGGCCGTGGGAGAGTGGTTGTTCCCTATTTGAGGGTAACAAATTAGTGAGTATGGGTGAGTATTTGTTCTCTACTTGAGTATTTGTGAGTATTTGTTCTCTGTTTATTTGAGCCTGATCTCCCCCCCCAATAAATCAGCTGCGCCCACAGAGGCCCCGTGCGAACTTGAGTGGAGTGGAGTGGTAAAAGTTATGGATTTTCTGGATTATTTGGTTAGGAAACTCCATAGTCTTCATTTCTTAAAGATTGACTTCGCTATTTGAGGGTGAAAATCCTTGGGAGACAGGCTTTACTTTTGGACACACAAGGCATGGCATTGTTCCCTATACCCTCTTTGACTTACAAGAAAAGAAGGAAGAAAAAAACACAATGCGCATGGTTGATGCTTAGGGTTCATGTAGCACCAAGGGTGGCCTGCCACAAACATCTCGTCATCTAAAAAAAGAGGGACCCCGCTTTCAGGGGTGCAGAATTTTCAGTAAACGTGTGTTGCAGATTTTACCCTAGAAAAGGCAAGAAAAAAGGGGAGGGGGGGGTGGCCGGCGTCCACGCTCAGAAAGATTGTTGTTTGAGATGCTTCTTCCACAGACAATTCCCCACGAATATCGGAGTGCGAAATCGAAGCGCAAAGCAACCAGGGGATATTGCAAAAAAAAAAAAGCAGACCCCTTCCAAATGGCCAGTTTGGTAGCAGAAATTTTGACACATACCCACCACACTGAAGTCCAGTGCTTCGAGTTGAACCGCTTTTCAACCCTGATCAGTCATTTGCCTCCGAAAGGTGCTGTTTCTGACGGTGACCAACACGACCTGGCATCGCAATAAGGTTTATATACTCCTTTTCAGTGACACCAAAACTGGGCTGCCCTCAGATCCCCCTCTAAAAGTTTAACTTTTGGTGGATTGAATGGACATCCCCACTAAACACCAAAAGGCTAAAAAGCCAAGGAACCGGATGGCTGGGAGCCGCCAAGAAAAAGCAGGCCCGTTTTTTTTTGCCGAGCGTCCCATGCCGCCCTTGCCCCCCAGGGCAACCGTCACCGACTGCCCGGGCTGATCCAAGTCCGCCAGCAGCGCCCCGCGGCGCTTCTGCCGGGAATCCTCGGGGTCCACGAGGAGCTCACGCACGAAGACCCCCCGCGGCACCGAGATCACGCACTGCCGGCCTGTGGCTGAGGCTCAGACGGTTTTTGAGGGGTGAGAGATGCCAACGCGAGAACTCGGAATATGATGGCATGGCAAACTTCCATTTGCGTGAGCTTCCTTTTTTTTAATGTCCAGCAGTGATAGATTCCCTTTAAAAACCAACAGGGGAAAATTAAACACATTCTTAAGCAAATGGAAGCAAAAGTGCGGTGCTGGAAGGGGAAACAAAGCACAGCTCAGCGGTGCAAGGGTTTTTTTGTTTGGAACTCGGATGCAACTGCTTCAACTGATGAGCTGCCTTCGGCCCTGCTCTGCCAAGGAATTGTGTAAGTGTGAGGGGCGCATGATCCGATGTGCAGAAAACTCCAAAGCTACAAACACTCCTCTTCTCCTTGGCAGCTGCACCATGCCTAAGTCCTCAAGTTGCACCCAAAACCTCCTTGTGCCCAGACTAATTGAGCAAACGCACCCCTCGCACTGCCTTTCCCCCCCAAAAAAAGAAACTAAAAAATGGTCAAGCAGCAGGCAAGAACAAGAAAAGGGTGCGTCTGTGTTTAGGGGATCCCCACCCCCCACCCCCCAAAAAAGAAGCTCTTTATTTTTGGTTTGCCTTTAAACCCACCACAAAAACGCATATACCCTCAAAAAAAGAGCGCCCCCCCCCCCCAAAAAAAAAAAAAAAAAACGGAAAGAAGCTTGATTGTTGGTTTGCCTTTAAAGCCACAGAAAAAAGAAGCAAGACAGACCCACAAAGATCCCGGGGCCCGGGCCGCTCTCCCCGTTGAGGTTCCCCCTCCGCCCGGTCATCCCGTTGGGCGCTTGCACGTGTCCGTTCACGTGCGCCAGGCTCCAAAGGTCCGGAGTTGCCTGGCCAGGCACTTGGCTTGTAGCTGGTTTGGAGCTGTCAGGGGGTGGTCTTCTCACCCCCTACAAAGGATGGAGGTGGCCGGTTTGGAGCTGTGAAGGGGTGGTCCCCTCACTTACCCTCTACAAAGGATGGAGGTTCAAATCCAGGTCCAAACCACCAATCGTCAGCTTCCAGGTTTAGGAGGGGATCTATTTGGCATTTGCTTCTACCCGGCACAAAAGGTGGAGCCTGGTTTGGAGCTGTGAAGGGGTGGTCCCCCCCTTACCCCCTACAAAGGCCAGGGCTTCAAATCCAAACCAATCCAACCCACCAACTCAGGGTTTGCCTGACCCACTGGGAGTCGCCTCGAATACCCTCCCAACAACAAGCATGGAACCTGAAGGCGACCTTGAATACAATTGTCCTGTAGCAGGAACCCGCTGTCAGCCTACAGGTTTGTCTTAGGAGGGGATCTATTTGGCATTTGCTTCTGTCATCCCAGGTCATCCCAAACCAGCCCACACAAAGGGTGCTTTGCAAATCTCCAAGCGTCGATTGCACACATGCGGGGGGTTGTTGGCGGACTTCCCTTGATAGTGGTCCAGACAGCTTGGGTTGAGTCAAAACAAGCATTCGGACTCCCCAACTGCTGGCTGTCCTTGCAGGTTCCCTTTAAACCAACCCAAATGACAGGTACCTCGACAAAGCACACACCCGTTGGATGACTTTCTGAAAAGCCCGGACAAAGGCGGCGTCCAAAATGGCCAAGTCGTATCCTGTAAGGAATCCGTTGGGCAATTTGTCTTAAACGACTAGAAGAATCACCCATGTCCTTCTCCATGTCGGTCAAAACACAGCCGAACAAAATGGGAATGCATCAAACATAGGGTGTGCCATTCACAAATGGCTTCCCAAACAAAGGAACCCGGAGGAACCCTAAACCTCTCAACTACCCCCCTTGTATCCACCCGGAGGAGATTCCATAAAGCCACTTCCTATGAATCACTGGAAGTGACTGTCAGAGCCCATCTTCCAGCCTGTGGTGACTCGGAAAACTTGACGAAAGGGTATAACACCTACAGGGGAAATGGTCATTTGGGAGTAACCCAAAGTTCCAGTCTGGAGCCCCCCAAGTCAAGGGGTCTTTTCACCCAATCTTGGACACGCCTGGAACAAAAACCATTATTGTTACTAGGTGTCTCAGAATAGGGGTCCCCTAACATGGTCGGCTTCCTTTGGGTCTCCTTGAAAAAACTAGCCAGAAGGGCTCCATTCTGAGAAACTCGTAGGTGTCCATCCAGTTGTCCCAGCGGTCCACTTGCCTTTCCTAACAAAGCAACATGCCCGCTCGCAAAAGAAGAAGAAAGCAACATCCACATTATACATATATATATATATATATATACATGTATATCTAATAAATATCTATTGCCATTATAAGTATGATCATAATAATATTGATAATAATAACAATAATAATGATGATAATAATAATCGTAATAGTCGTAATCATAATCATAAGAATCATATCCTCGGCGTACAACTCGAGTGCCAGGCCTTCACCACCACGTCTCCTCCTCGACCTCATGGAGCGAGAGACCAACATCTGGATGTAACGCCACGTGGCCGGAAAAAAAAAAAAAAAAAAAAAAAAAAAAAACGGAGGGGCTTCCCCGTCCGGATCTTTGAAGCAAACTGGGTCCAAGATTGCTTTCTTGGGATGGACATCGCCAGAGGCTCTCTTGATGGAAAAAAACATGGTACGGGAACAAGCCTCTCAAACTCCATCTGTTGGTACCCACTTTTTGCCACTTGAGTCGGATACCCCCAGTCTCCAAGACCCAAATGGAGACATGGGCTTCAAGGTGTTAGGCCTACTCCGCCCTCTTTCATACCGTGCAGTCTAAATGACGGATACATCCCAGCCCCTTCTCCACAATTAACACCCCTCCCATCTCCCAGTTTTCCATGGTTCAATCCACCGGGATGGTTTTTCCTTTTGATTCTCTCTTAAAACCACCAATGGGGGGTTCCAAAAAAGACATTTTTCCTTTTGATTGTCTTTTAAAAACGGCCCTGGGGGGGGTCCAAAAAAAAAACATCCTGCGGCCACTTGGATTGCAGCCCTTCATCCAAGCCACCGCCGCTGCCGCCGCAGGGCCAACCCGGGCCGATCCTCGCAAGTGCCGCGTCACCCAACGGAATGGACCCACTGACGTCAAATTAAGAATTTCTCAAAATGGTGGACCTCTTTTAGCTGGTTTCAAAGGAAAACTAGAAGGAAAATGTCTCCTATTTTGAAGAAACTCCCAATTCATGTCGTGAACCCATGAATTTAGAGAGTTGACCCGACAGAAAGTGGACAAGATCATGGAAAAGGGCCGGGGTTGTCTGTTGAAGATACTGGCAGGCTTTCACAACCTGTTGCAAAGAGGATAGCTCCCCAACGGGATTTTCACTGGTGCAACCGTTGGATTGGCTTCATCCTACCAGCTGGGAGGTCGTGGTTTGCTGTGTGCTGGTCTTTTTTCACACATCACAACAGCAATAGAATGAACAAATCCTCGTTTCTAGGGAAACAACGGAAAGTAAATCGGGGCTTTACATGTTCTGCTTATCTCGTGTTGTGACTTACCCTTTTAGAGCAGAAGAATCGAGGCAGCACCCAAATTTGAAACATCCTACCTACGGCTGAAAAGGACAAACCAGATTGAAGTGCTGACCCGTGGACGCCCGCTGCTGTCTCTAGGGCTTCCGCCATAACAGGGAATCCTTCTGCTGGTACCAAAATAATAAGGAGACCCTCGCTTGAATCCCTCGCTGCATGAGAGGGAAAGGACCCTTTGCCAAACCCTGAAAGGGCACTGAGGGCGGTCAACTGGCTCGACTGGCGAGAGAGATATGAGGGCATTGCTGCCATAAAATGGTTGGTCTCTCTTTTGATTTACCTTGAAATACCAAGCAAAAGGGGTCGAACCATTTGGGTGTGTCTTAAAATAGGGGCCCCCAAAAATGAATGTCGGCTTTCCCTTTAGTTTGCCTTTAAAAAAACCCGTTTCCATCCCCCCCCCCTTTGTTTCCTTTAAAACCACTGAAACATTCTACCCGCCAAAAGATGAGACCCCCCCCATTCTGACAGTTACACACAAACGCTTGCAGCGGCGCAGACGAGATCGACCCCCCACTTTGGTTTCTCCGACCAACCCCAAAAATCCTACCTACAAAACGATGAGACACAACTACCCCCCATTTTGAGGCATACACCAAAATCCGACCTACAAAAAGATGTAGTTAACCACCCCCATTTTGAGACCAACCCCAAAACACGGGTATCTGCCACCCCCATTTTGAGACATGATCGTTCTCGGCCGGGCCGCATCTTGTGCTTGGTGTGCTTCTTGTACGCCAGGCCGCCGCTGCCCCCGTGGCCCGCGATGACCCGCACCTCCCGGCGGTCCACCAGGTGCCTGCCACTCGAAGCTCGAGGCTCGGGGGGACTGAAACCTGCGGTGCCCTGGCGGCTATTTTTTCTTGACCCAGGCCCCCATACCGTGGGATGGTTGCCAAAAACCCCATAGGCTCCGAGGGATTCCGGTGGGTTTCCAGAGGCAAGATGGATGTCTGTTGGTTTTTTGGAGGGTACCCAATTTTGGTCTTTTCAAAGGGACACGGAAAGGAAAACCGAAATCCATTTGTGGGGAGAAGGCTCCATTGAAAAGGGACACCAGGCAATCAATTTCTTGCCACCCATTAAGAATCCACATGGCAAATGGCGATCGGGGCACCTGGAAACTGGCTGCGCATCTGGGTCGAGTTCTGAAGTCGTCCAGGGCGCTGTGGCCGAAAAAAAATTACCGCGGAATTTTCTCATGGGTCTCTGAAGGGTGGCGCAGCGAAACTCGCCACCATCAGGGAACCTTCCAAAGCCGAGGGGATCAAGGCCGGGAGGCCTCCTGGAACAGGGATCCGGATGCATACACCTGAGCATCGCAACTTGTGAATGGTGGGTTTCCCATTCATCTTGGTGTGGAAAAATCCACATGGCTCAAATGGTGGCAAAATGAAGATTCCTTTTAAGGAGCCCTGTTGAACACCGAGCAACAGTGGGGGGGTCCATGTCCAATAGGACACGCCCGACCATTGTCAAACCGGCGATTCTGAGACGGAAAAAAAATGCCAGGGACACAGCATTAGAATGGCAGCCCTAGTTTGAAAGAGCCGAAGGGCAGCCATGAGTTGTTTCCTCCTTTGAAGCCGAGAAAGAGCGAAGTACTGGTTTAGAGTCGGAAGCCCGCAAAAGGTTCTCTTTGAGATTTCTCAGCGACCCCTTTGTGCTGGGTTGCTATTTTAAAAATATAAATGCAAGGTTCTATTTATTTAAAATCAACAAACAATTATATATATATATATAACACACACACACACCATGCAACCCCTTCTGCTGAAGCCGGCACCACGCACTGCAAGAATGTCGTGTTCTCGCTTCGCCTGGAGTACTGCAGCCCCTCGCCCTTGTCCACCAGACTGCCGAAGCTTCGCCCGAGGCTTCCGATGGCTTTGCCTGGATCGATCTGGGCTGGGGGTGGTCGTGCTGGGTGGCTCCGATTCTGCGGATGGTCGAAATCGAAATCAACGCCAATCGCATCACAAAAGGGAAAAAATAGGTTGAAGCCATTTGTCGGCATTTATGTGGGGGAATCGAAGCATTCCAGGGTTTGTGAACGTTGGTGCAGGATTTCGTCCATCCACAGTATGAGTCTCCTTGATGTTTGCTTGAAAACCCTAGGGTTCAACCCCCCATGAAAAGAATGGCAAGGACCCAATGCCAATCTAGATGATGAAACTCCTTCGGCAAATGATGGTGATAATAACCCCCATTGTGTTTGCGGTTTCAACCCCAGCCTTCTCCTATTCCTAAAAGGGAAGGTTCCTTTATGCCGGTTCCAGCAAACCCCCGGTGGAAACCCCTCAAAACCATCAGGGCTCCCAGACAAACAAAGAATCACAACATGTGATTGAGGTTCCCGTAAACTGGTCGGTGTCGGTTCAAAATCCGTGAAACCATCCGTGACCTTCCAAGGAGTCTCTCATAGGAAACACTGCAAAGCCCAGACTCTTTATGGGGGGTACAGAGTTGGGTGGATCCATATCCATCAAAAGAACCCACCTCTTTACCATCACCAAATCCATCAAACCGTCATCCATCAACCTAAGTCCAAAATTTGTGCAACTCATTACTTTTGTGTCAAAGGGCACTTGTTCCACAGTTCAACAACGTCACCCCAAAGCATCCCCTCCCAAAGCTCCAACTTCCGCCCGCTCTTTTTCCACGGCTCCACCGCTTCCGGGGCTCAACGCCGGCTGCCCAACTAGCGCTAGCGCCAAAGGCCCACGGATCTCGCGGCTCCTTCGCTCGTCTCGCGACCGGGCGCGGCCTCAGAGCTCAGGCTTGGGGGGGTTGGAGGCCGTGTTCAGGTCAAAGAAGTTGAAGGGCTGCAGCGAGAAGGACACCCCGAAGTTGGAGACCAGTGGGATGTCCTCCTGCCGCACGATGTGCTCCTGGCCAAAAAAAAAAAAAACTGAAGGGATCATAGGACTTGGGCAAAAAGATGCCCCATCTACAAGTATATAGCCACTACTGGCCGTGTCCCACATTCAGAACCGGTTTCTATCAATGGACCCTGAGAATGGCCGGTGCTCTCGACACCTTGCCTTTCAGCACCGCCCAGCTATGGGACATCGAGTCCTAGCTCCAGTAGAGAGCTTAAAATTAGGGGACCAACTTTTTTCTCTTGTCCATTTTTAGTAGGGGAACCTTCCCAACCAAAAAAGTGGGTGAGAAAATTGGCACCGATCGCTGGACCTGGCGCCTCTAACCTCGCACATGGAAAAGCTGCGCGCGCAGAATCCTTGTTCAAGCCGATCCAGGCTACCAGATCTTCATCGAGGATCGATTCCTGAAGCTGCGTGTTTTTTGGACTCTGGGCATGCCAGACATGGACCTTTTCGGGGGGGCGTTTGCACGAAACCCCCCCAAAAAAAAAACCTGTTGAAGGGATCCTGAATTCGCACACGGCAAATTTGTGCGTTTTTTTCTTTTTCGGGGCTAACACGAAACCAAAATAGCCAACCTTTTGAAGGAATCCCGAAAATTCGCCCACGGCAAATTCGCGCTCCGTTGCAACTTGGCCGCATTGTTCGAGAGGAAGATGTCCAAATCCTGGACATACTCGCCGGTCAATGGCTGAAGGCCGTCAAAGTTCCTTGGGAAATGAACGGTTATGCAAATGCTTGAAGGAGACTGCAAGCACGGAGTCTATGCTCTGCTCACTTCTGCCAAGCAGCACATAGGGCGAGGAAGGACGGTATTCGTTGTCCTGTGCGAGCCATCAGCTACTCAACTCAAGCCAGCAGATGTGCATATGGTTCATACAAATAGAAAGCCGGTTACACGTCGCTGGATACGATGCCACATCGTGGGTATCATTCGATTATATTCAAGATCATTGGATACTTGAGGAGCGGGTGAACGAAAGCTAGCAGTTGTTGCATGAGATGGGTCGGTGACAGAGTGGATTCAGAGGTAGCTTGTGTACAACGAGAGGCCCGGCAAGATTCGTAGGATGCGACACGCGAACGCACATGGTGGCGTGGCAAACCTTGAAAAATGAACAACGAGAGGCGTCAGAAGCTGTCTCAAAGCACCTCTGGGTTCTGCATGCTGCGTGTGCAAAGATTCTTGCGAGGTGGTTTACCGAGAAGACTGAGGTCTCAAATGAACAAGCTGAATCGGTGGAACATGTAAAAGTTCGTAGCACCAAGTCCAAAACGGGCAAACCGAGACTGCTGAACACTGAGCCACTGCCTGGGGGATGGACCAGGGAGGAATCGAGCCTGAGACCGGGGGGGGGGGGAGGGGGGGGGGGTCTAAATGATTGATGTTTTTCAATCTTTTCGGCTCAAATAATTGAAAAAATCAATCTTTCGGCATTTGAGCCCCTTACCTTGCTTACGCAAGGAGAAACTTCAGCTAGCTAAAGCTAGCTTTCGTGATTATTGGATGTCAACTGGTATCTTTGAGAAATCGTTGGATACTGTGGGATATCAGTGGATGTCATTGGGTATCATTGGATACTGTGGGACATCATAGGATATCATGGGATGTCATCTTTGGACATCATTGGATATCATTGGATATCATTGGATATCATTGCCCATCTGGGTTTCATTGAAGATCATTGGACGCCATTGGATATCATCGGGTATCATTGGTATCATTGGTATCATCGGGTATCATCGAGCATCATCATTGTAAAGATCATCGGATATCATCGGTTGTCATCGGTTGTCATCGGTTGTCATCTGATGTATTAGGTATCATTGGACATCATTGGGCATCATCATGACAGGATCGCGAGGCTTGCATCTGCCAGCCAATCCCTTGCGATGCAGCTGAAGTCACAGTGGTTGATTTGCTGTGGCATGCTCTGTTTTTGCATATGGGAAGTCTTGGATGTCTTCATCCAACCATCCTGCTCCGCTGTCAGGCTTGGCAGACTGCAAACGAAAGGACACATCAACGTCTGACTTGGGCACCTCAGATCGTCAAAGTCGGCCACAACGGGGCGAAGCAAAAGCAACATGATCGGCTTGTGGAAACCAGGGTGTCCATGACTCACTGGCTGAGTAGATGGCCCAAAAAAGTCCAAACTTTATAACCACCAAAATGGTCTTCCCAAAAAGTTTAAAGTTCATGAACTCCGGAAGTGAGAAATGAGGCCCCGCCATATTGTGACATTCTCATGGCCCCCCCAAGGGGGAAAACCCTAGGGATCGAGATGCAGCCAGATGTTGTGAGGGCCTTCCCTCCTTCTTTTGGAGGCTGTTCGCCGACCGCAACGCAAATGACAAGCCGATGGTTGGAAGGGGGGCCAAGGAGCTAGGGGTATCCAAAGTTGCTTTTAAAGAGGGAGCTAAGGAGCTACCGATCGGCCTTTTTGCAAACAAGCCTCAAAATGGGCTGACCCGGAATCACGCAGGAGGGCTTTTTGGGTGCTTCCCCCCACAAAATTCGATCCAAGATCCTCTCGCAATAAAACCCGCTGAGCCTGATACTTCGTCACCGCGAGGTGGTACTTCGTCCAGGGCATGGCCCGCACGAAGGGGTGGGACGGCGAGTGCACCTCCGAATACGCGGAAGCGAAGCGCGCCGATCCGTCCACGAACCACGGGTGCTCCGTGGGCAAAAAAAAGCCCAGCGCGCCGGAGTTCGGTTACCTGGGCTTCAAAGAGCAAACCAGGGGGTTTCAACGATAGCGCTTAGATCGACATGATACCCTGAAAAAAGAGGGTCTTTGGAGGGGGTAGAGTTCATGGTTCTCATTGAAGCGATGGGGGTGGCAAATTCGTCAGATCAAAGGACATCGCCCGTGCTCTCGCTGCTCTTTTTGCTGCCTCGGGTCTGGCAATCGAGGTTGCCTGCAGCTGAACGCTGCCAAGAGTAAGAGAGTCGCGGCCTCCAGCCGACTCACAAGATTCCACACTGAGGTGAGGCGTTGTCAACCCGCTTGCGTGCCTGAGCACACCAACCGTTCTTTCGGAGTTCTCCCAGCATTGGGAATTGTGTACAGTGTACAGGTTGGGGATGGATTTTGATAGATGCGTATCACCCGTCAAACCCGCCGAATTCACAAACCAGCTCTTGGCCGATTCGATGGCACTCCTTCCAGGAATCCAAGGTCCAAAAGTCCCTGCCCTGCCGCTCAAGGGTGAACTTCTCGTAGAGGACATCGATGAGCATCAGGGCCTGCTGCATGTTCACGATCAGGCACGCCCGTCTCCAGGGCTTTCCGGCGGATCTTATAGCCAGGCGTCTGGCCGGCCGAATCCCGCGAGGAAGGCGTGCAAATCACCAACTGCACGGTCTTCTCCGTGATGGCGGACACGGCGCCCTCGGCGCTTTTGGCCAGAGGCGTGACGCAAATGGCGCTGTTGTTGGCGTTGCGCTGGGTCTTGCTGGCCTCCAAGAAGGAGGCAGTGCCATGGGTGGCGAAGATCTTGAAGCCCATCTCGTCCAAGAGCGGCAGGTACTTCGCCACGGCGGCCTTGTCCTTGGGGTTCAGCGCCAGCAGCACGCCGCAGGGCTCGAAGATCTTGGAGATCTGCACGCCGCTGGCGATCAAAGACTTCAGGAAGGCCTCGTGGGCGTTGTGCCCGAAGCAGGCCACCTCGCCCGTGCTCTGCATCTCCACGCCCAGGTGCGGGTCCGCGCCGCTCAGCCGCAGGAAGGAGAACATGGGTGCCTTGCAGGCCACGAACTCAAAGTCGTAGGCGTAGCTCCTGCTCCAGCATCACGCGCGTGGCCTGCTCGATGAAGTTCACGTTGAAGGTCTTGGAGACAAAGGGCACGGTGCGAGAAGCCCGCACGTTGCACTTGATGACTTTCACGGACCTCAGGGAGAAGCAAGAGTCTTCCAGCGCCATGAACTGCACGTTGAAGGGCCCGGAGATGTTCAGAACCTTGCAGAGCTGGCGATGTGCATCACTCGCCGGTGGGTTTCCAAATGCAGGCGCTGGGCCGGCAGCAAGAGGGTGGCGTCGCCGCTGTGGGTCCCCGCGTCCTCCACATGCTCGGAGATGGCGTAGTTGATCACCTGGCCGTGGGTCAAAACCAATGGTACCATTTTGGGGTAGGTGAATTCACCACCCATTTTAGAACCTATTCTAGTAACTAGTAGTTGGATTGAAATGTTCACTGGGGGTACGGTTCGGATTTTGACCCATGGCCGCCTGGCCATTGCGGCCGACGCCGTCGAACTCGATCTTTCGGGCGCCCTGCACGTACTTGGAGATGACCACGGGGAACTCCCTCTCCACCATGGACCGGTCCTGCCACTTGGCTGGCATATGATGCCAAAGGTTGTTCATCACTGCAAGCTGCGCTGGCGTCCGCTGCAGGAAATTTGGCCCAATCCAATCGGTGATGACGAACACACCTGAGGGCTTCAAGGCCTTGGAGATCTCTTCAGCAACGTGTTCGATGCGCTCGAAGTGATGATATGCGTGTTGAATGTAAATCACATCAAACGCCCCTTCCTCCAAATGGATCTCATTCACATCCATGACATGGTAGGTTACAGGAATCTCTGGGTTTGGCTGAAACTCCAAAAACTTTTGATACATCCCCTCTGCAGTGTCGTATGCCTCGATACTGTCCACCCCGAATGATTTCAGCATTGGGTACTCGCCCGCCATGGGCCCGCATCCCAGCGTCAATCCACGCCTCTTTCCAGACTTTTCCCCAAGCAATGAACGTGCCAGGGTTCCCACATCTGCAACTTTATGGAGCTCATGCTGAAAATGTTGGATGCTTGTCCAGGAAATTCGCCATTGCAAGCGATCATCATGCTTTCCCCACAACGCAGCCTCCTCTTGCGCTTTGTGCTCGGAAGCCACGCTTTGGCTTAACGAAGATGTCTCTTCTCTAGTGGGCTCTGCACGGTCGATGTTGGCCGCCGCCGTGCCCAGGATGCGGATGCCCAGCTGGTCCAGCTTCGCCAACCAGGGGATACGTCAAAACCAGGATCTGACCCGCAAAGGAAGGGTCCATGAGGGATTCGGGGTAGCCCATCATGGGCGTTGCAAAGACCACCTCGCCCGCAATGGACCGCTTGGCCCCGAGGTTGTAGCCGCGCCAGCACTCGCCGGAGTCCAACCGAAGCTCTGCAGGTGTCTGAGCTGCCCACTCCCAGCAGGCGAACTCGTCCAGCTTCTTCGT
This sequence comes from Effrenium voratum, assembly GCA_963377175.1. Lineage (NCBI taxonomy): Eukaryota > Dinophyceae > Suessiales > Symbiodiniaceae > Effrenium > Effrenium voratum. The sequence goes on along the minus strand of CAUJNA010003500.1, from coordinate 12,685 downwards.
TGGCCGGACGAGCTGCAGAGGAACCGGCGGTGCTTGCTGCATCTTTGGGTCAGAAGTCGCTAAGCCCGAATGTTTCAAGGACCAAGGCAGGTCGATTTGCTTGCCAAAACGGCTGCGAGCACAAGCTGGACCTACGGCTCCTAAGACCTGCCAGCTCCCAAGCCCCCCCCCCCCCCCAAACCTTCAACTGACCTTGGACAACTTCTGTGCATCCCTAAGACCTGCCAGCTCCAAACTTCCCCCCCCCCAAACAAAAAAAAAAAACGTCAGCTGACCTCCTTGGAGTGTCCGACACTTCCCGCGCCTGTGAGGTAGAGAAAGACATCAGGTCGATGCGGTAGCCCCGGGGGTTGGGTTTGCCGCTGGGGGTGCTGGAGGCGTTCCGGTTCACGATGGCCCAGGCCTTCGGCACCTGGGGCCACCGGCACCGGCTTGCAAGTCCCAGAGGTTTGGGGCATGGGATGGAAAAAATGGGGGGGGAGGGGGCGGGGGGTTGGGAGGGGGGGGGTGTAAAACCTACCGAAGGGGACCCCCCAGTTGGATAAAATCCCCTCAACCGACCAATTCACATAATATGTTTTCATCATTTCATAACAGAACCTCAACTCAAGATTTGATACATAAATTTTGTAAATATTTTTTCTAAATTTTCAAAAATATTATTTTACAAAATTATCATTTTTCCGAAGAAATATAAATCATAAATTTTACAATATTCTTATTGTAAAGTTCATGGTTAAAATTTAAATCATATTATTTCATAATTTGAATAATTGCAGAATTCCTCACGGAATATGCTGAAATGAAATAATTTTCCAGAAAGGGTAATTCACCTACAATTTGAAAAACTTTGTCCTTCACTTCCTCCATTTCCTTTTTGACCTCTGGTGCTACTGGAGGTTTTGAATTTTCAATTTCATTAGGTTTTTCTTCCTCAACTGTTGTTTTTACTTTATTCTCATTCTCAATATGCTTCTGTGTTTTCAAATGCTTGGATATTGCAGATTTCCTCACTTTACACTGGCAAATATCACATTCTATTTCAATCTGATTACGCACTTTACTATATTCCTTTTTCTTTTCCTTCCTATCAATTTTACTTTGTTCTCGGCAGTAATCACAAATATGCACTCTAACATTAAATAGGTCAGGTGGATAAGTGTTTTCACATCGCCTACATTTTTGCATTTTGTCAGTCATCTCCATGCTACTATTGATAGGTGGCATGTCTTTAAGACCAGACCATCTTAAAAATCCCAAATTCCCAAAATATATTTTTCCAAAATCCCAAAATATAAAATCCCCAAATTTTCAAACATAAATCTTACAATGTTTTTTATTGTAAGGTTTATGGGTTAATTTAATAGTCAGGCAATATTAATGGAGGAGGACATGACCTGCCACCCAAAAGGGGGGCAGCCAGCCACACAAAAGGGGGGCAGCCAGCCACACAAAAGGGGGGCAGCCAGCCACACAAAAGGGGGGCAGCCAGCCACACAAAAGGGGGGCAGCCAGCCACACAAAAGGGGGGCAGCCAGCCACACAAAAGGGGGGCAGCCAGCCACACAAAAGGGGGGCAGCCAGCCACACAAAAGGGGGGCAGCAACTAAATGACATTTTCCTCGAGTTTCAAGCACAACCCCAACTCAAATTCCTTAATCCACCAAACTCGTCAAAATCTCACAAATCAATTCAGCAGGTATTTTGTATAAATCGTCCTGCTTATGTATTACATAATTATCCCCAGAACCACTGCCTGAAAATAATTCTAATAAATTCATATTATTAGAATTATTCAGATATTTATTATATTAATTCGTATTTTCCTTCTTCGTTCTTAAACAGTTTATAAAATTCAATAGTTTCTGTTTTTGGAGATTTAATTTTGTTCTTATTTAACATATCCATATATTGCTTTTGCTTATCTTGAAAACTGCCAGACGGCCTTCCTATTTGTTTCTTTTCAAAGATTTTGTCAATCTTTTCCTTCTCTTCATTGCTATTTTTTGATTCGTTTGCCTTTGCATCAAGTTTCTCGTCAATAGTTTTTACAAGTAAGGTCCGGCAGAGCCGGGGGGCGGAAGTTTCAAAGCAGTGAACAACTATAGTTTGGAGAACTGTCCTTGGCCCCTTGCTTCTCTCTCTCTCTCTCTTTTTCTCTCTTTCTCTCTTTCTCTTTCTCTTTCTCTTTCTCTTTCTCTTTCTCTTTCTCTTTCTGTTTCTCTGTCTCTTTCTCTCTCTCTCTCTTTCTCTCTCTCTCTCTCTCTCTCTCTTCTCTCTCTCTCTCTCTCTCTCTCTCTCTCTCTCTCTCTCTCTCTCTTTCTTCTCTTTCCCTTTCCAAAGCTCCCAACGAGCGCTTCAAGTTCAACTCTCCTCCCTCCCCCCCGAGAGCGCCTTTTCTTTGCGTCTGCCCAAGCCGTGCTGTAGTCTGGGCTGGAGCACGCGGCCCGAAACGGCACGCGTGTCAAGCGCAAAAGCTAGGCTTTTCTCTTCGTCTGCTTCAGCGGTGCAGCAGTCCGCGCGAGCGCGCGGCCCGACGCGGCACGCGCCGACACGAACGCGCGGCCCGAAACGGCACGCGCGTCATCAAGCACGAAAGCTGGGCGAGGTCAAAGCCTCTTTTACTCTGGCAACCTTAGTCAACGGAGTCATTGCCATGGCGTCTTCCTGAAGACGCTTGATCTCAAGGCTGGGCTGGGAGTCCAAGGAAAGCTGCCACGCCCGACGGCGGGCAAACGGCTCGATATCTCCGTCCGCAGCCGGAAACTGGAAGATCACCTGCCAGTGACGCAAGGAAGGCTCGCCGTCCGTGCTGTCGCGCGATGGCCAAGCTGTCTCTGACGCTGACCACCCACATGAGGTCCGCGCGGATATCTGGCTGCGTGGCGTCTGCGCGCTCGAAGATGATTCGCACTCCGCGCTCGGCTTCGTTGCACTCCTGCACAGGATCTTTGGCCGTCACTCGCAGTAAGAGCTCCGCGTACTGGACTGGCAGATCCTCACCTGCCGTAATTTGCCCAAGTTCGCGTCTGACAAGTAGATGCATGGGCAGCCCGGGAGTGAGGCGGCCGCGCGCAAGCACAGGAGTGGCTTTGCTGAGCCCGAGTAAGCGGAGCCTCGCGAACATGCACCACTTGCAAGGTGTTGCGCGCGGCGCGAGAGCCAGTCGGTCCAGAGTCGTCGTGCGCCACGACGAAGCGCACAGCCCACTTGCGGGCTCGGATCTCGTGCTCCGCATTCTCTCGCGACTGTACCGCGTCGCCCGGCCGAAACGCCAAGGCAGCACGCAGCACTTCGTCGACGCACTTGGTAAAGATCCTCGCGTCCAGCGTGGCCGTGTGATCCCACACAGTAGCCTCCAGGCTGTAGCACGGCCGGACGCCAGCTTCGTCGTGTTTGTCGCAAGTCTTGCGAAAGCAAGTGGCGCAGCCTGTGTAGTGCCAAGAGTCTTCCGGCACCCGGGACAAGGTCTGCAGGTGAGCCAGCGTGCAGAACGGTGCCTCCCACACGTCCTCGTGAGAGAACTTCTTCGCTTCGGCCGCCGGCAAAAAAGCGCCGAGCGTCGCCAGCGAGACCAAAGTCGCCGGTCCGGCGCCGTAGTCTCGCGCGGCAGCGCCGCCAGCGCGCAGGGATAGTGTCTTGCAGCGCTCGCGGCCAGCTATGTTGGCTCGGCACGCGCCGACACGAACGCGCGGCCCGAAACGGCACGCGCGTCATCAAGCACGAAAGCTGGGCGAGGTCAAAGCCTCTTTTACTCTGGCAACCTTAGTCAACGGAGTCATTGCCATGGCGTCTTCCTGAAGACGCTTGATCTCAAGGCTGGGCTGGGAGTCCAAGGAAAGCTGCCACGCCCGACGGCGGGCAAACGGCTCGATATTTCCGTCCGCAGCCGGAAACTGGAAGATCACCTGCCAGTGACGCAAGGAAGGCTCGCCGTCCGTGTCGAACAGAACATGAGGCTTTGCAACCACCCGCAACAGCGTGTCAGGCCGCTGTCGCGCGATGGCCAAGCTGTCTCTGACGCTGACCACCCACATGAGGTCCGCGCGGATATCTGGCTGCGTGGCGTCTGCGCACTCGAAGATGATTCGCACTCCGCGCTCGGCTTCGTTGCACTCCTGCACAGGATCTTTGGCCGTCACTCGCAGTAAGAGCTCCGCGTACTGGACTGGCAGATCCTCACCTGCCGTAATTTGCCCTGCGACATCCAAGTTCGCGTCTGACAAGTAGATGCATGGGCAGCCCGGGAGTGAGGCGGCCGCGCGCAAGCACAGGAGTGGCTTTGCTGAGCCCGAGTAGGTAAGCGGAGCCTCGCGAACATGCACCACTTGCAAGGTGTTGCGCGCGGCGCGAGAGCCAGTCGGTCCAGAGTACGCTTCGTCGTGCGCCACGACGAAGCGCACAGCCCACTTGCGGGCTCGGATCTCGTGCTCCGCATTCTCTCGCGACTGTACCGCGTCGCCCGGCCGTAACGCCAAGGCAGCACGCAGCACTTCGTCGACGCACTTGGTAAAGATCCTCGCGTCCAGCGTGGCCGTGTGATCCCACACAGTAGCCTCCAGGCTGTAGCACGGCCGGACGCCAGCGTCGTCGTGTTTGTCGCAAGTCTTGCGAAAGCAAGTGGCGCAGCCTGTGTAGTGCCAAGAGTCTTCCGGCACCCGGGACAAGGTCTGCAGGTGAGCCAGCGTGCAGAACGGTGCCTCCCACCCGTCCTCGTGAGAGAACTTCTTCGCTTCGGCCGCCGGCAAAAAAGCGCCGAGCGTCGCCAGCGAGACCAAAGTCGCCGGTCCGGCGCCGTAGTCTCGCGCGGCAGCGCCGCCAGCGCGCAGGGATAGTGTCTTGCAGCGCTCGCGGCCAGCTATGTTGGCTCGGAGCTCTTCCGCTTCGACCGCAGGCAGGGCGCACGCGGCGGTCTGCTTGAGCCACTTCAAGGTGAAGCCGTTCTTTGCGTGCTTGGTCACCGCCAGATTGCGGAGCATCATGGCCGGTCGCGGCACCTGTTCTGCCGCTGTCGCTAGCTCACCCCACGCGAGCACTTCCGCGTCGGAGAACTCGCCGGCTTTGCCGGGCTGGCGCAGAGTGAGCTTGAAGAGGCGATCTTTGTCGTCTGTCGCGCGGGAGAACCCACCCGTGACTTCTGCGCGAACATTGACGAGGCCATCTTTCCAGCAAGCGGCTTGGTGCAAGGGCGTGCAAGGCATGCCGGCCGGCAGCTCCAGCGGCGGCGTGGTCTCCTCTTCGACTCCGGCGCCTTTGTCAAAGCGGACAAAGAGGTCGCACTGGCTGTGCGTGTACTTGGCTTTCGAGGCCTGCCGCCTGCTCAGCGCGATCTGCGTGAGGCTGACCACGCACGAAGCCTTCAAAAGAGAGGCAGGGTTCGGCCAGCTCGCGCCACGCCTCGATGGCGATGACGTCGCGAGCCGTCTGGCCGCAGACGAGGTAGCACCCGAAGCGGGCGTTGGGCACGTGTTCTACTTCCACGAGGCGTCCAAGCAGTCGCTTAGCGCCGTCTAGCCGTCCAGGCTGCGTCAGCTCGGACGGCCTGACAACCATGGGCCGCTGGCCCGCGGAGGCCATGGCGCCCGCAATCACACGGCCGACCGAAGCGTCAAGCCGCGGGTCCGTGGCGCCCGCAATCGCACGGCCGACCGAAACGCCAAGCCGCGCTGCAACAACCGAAAGCAGTTGTGCTCGAAAATGCATGCGTGGGTGCGTGTGCTTGCTGTGCGTGCATATGTGTGTGCGTGTGTATGTGTAGAACCTGCTCAAGACACGACAGTGACTATGATTTGGAGCCGATCGGAGCGCAGTGAACCCCCCGAGTCACACAACCAGCTTTCCAGAGTTCTGCGCATCTGTCTATTTATGCTCTCTCTCTCTCTCTCTTTCTCTCTCTCTCTCTCTCTCTCTCTCTCTCTCTCTCTCTCTCTCTCTCTCTCTCTCTCTCTCTCTCTCTCTCTCTCTCTCTCTCTCTCTTTCTCTCTCGAACTCTATACCTGGCAAGCCACCCATGTCGGACCACAATCGCAAGACAGCTACCTGGCAACAGCTTCCTCCCCCCCCCCCGGTGGTGTAGGAACCTTCAGAGCCCTGTGACTGTGACACCATGTGGAAAAAAGGAACAAGTCTTACAACAAGCCTCACCAAAGCGGCCCCATCTTTTCTACTCCGGGCCCTCTGCTCCGCACGCTCGTAGGCACGCTGGCCGAAGCGCCAAGCGCGTCCGTCGGTGCCAACATCCGTGCTGACACGACGCGCGCGTCGCCGGCCGAAGCGCCAAGCGACGACTACGCCTGCGTGACATCACGTCGCAGGTGGCAGCTGCCTGCGGCCCAAGATGAGTTCCCACGCAAGTCGTCCGTGCTCTGAAGACATGCGCGCGACTTCGCGAACTTTGCTGAACATGATCCACTGCCTGCATGTCTGCACGCCACTGATGCTCAGACGATCGCACTGCCGCTGAGCCGCTGTGTCCGACACGCCGGGCCCATGGATTGTGTCCCAGCACCGCTCGCACACACCTGTGCGCTCCAGCTCGCGTCTGCCTGGCTCTGTTTGCCACCAGTCGTCGGCTATGGCTTTCGTGCACGCCACGCATTCCTGCGAAGCCAAGCGCTCGGGCACGCTTAGGTTTCTCCTGTACACGTCCTTCAGCGCATTCAGCGCGTCGCCGCTGATGCTCACGAAAGTCGCCATGTCAACGCCGGCCGAAACGCCAAGCGCGGAGACTGCCTGCTATGGCGCGGAGCGGCCGGCCGAAACGCCAAGCCTGCTCCTAACCCGTAATGGCCGTGTGACTCGCTGTGGCAAACTTGCTGTGCCGTGGAAAACAGCTCTTTAGTGACAAGATGTTGCGCTGCGTGTGTGCGTGTGTGATGTGTGGGTGTGCGTGTGTGTAAACATAAGCCCAAGTCACAGTAGTAACTGATTTTGAGCCGTTCAAAAAGCAACGACGGCGTTTGGCTGCTGAGCGAACAAAAAACACGGCACCCGTCAATCACAGCCCTCTTGTGTCCCACAAATGAGGCCTTAATAAGGCCTTACTAGGGTGGGGTTCCTTTGGCTTCCCCTTACAACCAACAAAAAAAAAACAGGCATCAGACTTCACAAAATGGGTGGTGCCCCCTTCTCGTTTCCCGAAAAGAGTGGTTTTCCGTTGGGTTCCCTTTAAAACCGAGCCAAAAAAACAAAAACGGGCACCGAGCCCTGCAAAATGGTGGTTTCCCTTCAAAAAGCCACAAAAACAAATGGGCGCCGGACCTCCCAAAATGGACCTTCCGAGGTCTGTTAAGGACAGCAAAGGCAAAAAGAGGTGAGCTCCAGGGGTTGCATCGTGGCTTTTGTCCCACGCGCAAAAGTGGTTGATCCTTCGCCCTTTTAGAAACAAAACCCTTATCAGCGCATTGCTTCTTAGTCAAATAACAAAAAGGCCATACTGGACAAGCTGAACAACACGAAGCCGCTAAAATCTCCCCAGCTCCGTCTCCCGCCCCGCCCCCGCAAAAGCCAGCCTTATTTCTCCGGCGAGCTTGGTCTGTGCGCCGCTGCTCGCGGCCCGAAACGGCACGCGAGCGTTGCGGCTGGTCGTCACTGCTTGCTGGCGCAGCAACTACGCGGCCCGAAACGGCACGCGCAGCGCTACGCTCATGCTTTGGAGTCTCCCGTCCTTGCGCTGGAGCGACTCATGCAGGTCCCGCATATACTTCTCTGCTCGCATGCACCACTTCACTTCCTGCGCAGAGAAGTTTGGATGAGTTCCGGCCAAGTACGTGACGAACTCGTGCCCCTGATCAATGAGCCCATCCCGCTGGCCGTCGGGATACAGCCGAGGCAGGAACCGCGGCAGCTGCTGCAGCTGCAGCTGTTGTCGCCGATCTTTGTGATACTGCTCACTGTGCGTGCGCGTCAAGCCGCATGCGCAAGCCACCTGCTGGTAGAAACCTATGTTGCGCAGCTTCTGCACGTTGTCTGTGTCCCAGGTGCCGCGGTTTGGACTGGCCAGCGTGCCCAAGAACGAGAGCGCGTGCGTCTTGAGAGTGGTGCCGTGGTCCGCCGATAGAGCGTGCCACTGATCGCATGCAGCGCCGAGACCGGCGATGGCTTCGTTGCCGCGGCACATCCTAGACTTCTGCAGCATGTACGGGCAACACTGCTGCACCAGCTGGTAGCTGCGCGTGTACCCGTCCCACACGGGCTGGGCGCGGCCGCCCCACATGGTGTGGACGAAAGCCTGCTGGCACTTCCGCACGTCCTTATCTGCGGGCAGCGCGCGAGCCCACGCCCTTGAGTCATCACTGCAGAAGCGCACACCCGCCCCGTCCATAAAGTCAAGCACGGTCACCTCGTGCAGGTTCCTGCTGGCAAGCTGCCTTGCAAAAAGTGCCCCAATGTGGAACTCTACGGGCCCCCGTAGGTGCGGGTGCATCACATTTGCCGGCTGTAGCCTGGATAACACAAAATGCCCAAGCGCTTGGAACGCCTACGTGTGTGCGTGTGCGATGCGTGGGTGCATGTGTGTGTGTGTGTGATGTGTGTGTGTGTAGCCACATGCTCAAGTCACCACAGTAACTGTATTTGAGCCATCGAAGCGCCGCTTACGCGTCAGCCGAAACCCTGTAAACAGTCATATGGCGTTGCCACCATTTTTTCCCGAAGGAGGGGACTCCATCAATCTCCCTTTTTTACAGCCACCAATTAGTTCACCCCTAAGAAGTCTCCCCCCCTCCAATCTCCCTCCCGTGCTACAGAAGCGAGTCCCCAAAACTTGACAAAACAGACAGACAGCACATGAAAAGGTCCGTGGCCCGAACAGTTTTCAAAACCGACTGGGTCCCTGGCCGGGTACCACTGGAGAACTGTCTTTGTTATTCCCTGGACCCGAAAGAACTACCCATACAAATGGCCGAGGAAGAAGGGACTATGTATAGTGGCAATCTTGTGTGTTCGAAGCTCTGCAAAGCGGCGTTTTCCGGGTCGCGCTGCCTGTTGGCGCGAAGTGGCGCGGCCGGCCGAAGCGCCAAGCCCGCCCTGTCTCTTGCTCGATCCGCGGCCGCCCGACACGGCAAGCCGACGGCAAGACTCTACTGGCCGCGCCCCTTCTGGCGCCTCTGCGTCTCAAGGTCTTGGAAGGCGGGCTCAAACTGAAGTGGCGCGGCCGGCCGAAGCGCCAAGCCCGCCCTGTCTCTTGCTCGATCCGCGGCCGCCCGAAACGGCAAGCCGACGGCAAGACTCTACTGGCCGCGCCCCTTCTGGCGCCTCTGCATCTCAAGGTCTTGGAAGGCGGGCTCAAACTCTTTGACTTTATGTACTAGCTGTAGGTAGCGTTTTCGCAAAGCTTGGTCCACGTGATCCTTCTCAACTCGCCATTTCGAGTTTTCCGCGAGCCTCGCAAGTATGTCTTCGGCCTTGCATGGCTCAACGTGCTTTCTCAGAGCAAACCATAAGTGTGCGCTTTCGCGCATGTCACGGAGAGACTCGGCGGCTCTGGCGGTAGGTGGCCTGAGCCGTGTTTTCGAGCGCGCCACCGACTCCGAGCTGTCAGCCAGCTCATGCCGAGTCAAAGCTGCGCTGTCCAAGCGCGGCGCGCCCTCACCCTTGCCAACCATAGCTAACGCCGGCCGAAACGCCAAGCGCCGCGAACAGATAGTGTCCGTGCGTCGCTGAGTGGATTTTGCTGTGTGTTGCGTTGTCATATTGCGTGCGTCTCTGTAGCTGTGGTTGCAAGTGTGTGTGTGTGTGTGTGAGAGAAAACTTGCCCAAGCCCTAGGTAGTGACTTTGAGCCAGGAAGGAAGTTGCCATCATGGCAGGGGTCTTGGTCGGGTCTTCGTAGGGTCAGCTTCTCCCAAAACACGTCCCAAACAAGCAAAACACGTCCCTTCCCTCTCACACACACATAAAAGTGGACCCAAGCAACACGCACGCCTCGTGCTACATCCTCAACAAACCACAAGACACAGAAGCCCCAAACTACGTCCGCATGTATCCCCAAGCCACAGCCCTCGTCCGCTCCGCTCCTTTTCCAGGTCATCGCCTTGTCAGCGCGCGCGCCGCCGTCCGAAACGACAAGCCGCGCATGTGCCCCCACGCCAGCTTGTGGCCGCCCGAAGCGGCAAGCCACGGTGGCCGCCCTACGCGCCGAAGGTTCGACTCGTCCAGCCGCTGGCCCGCGACACGGACGAGCGCGACGAGCGCGAGGCACCAAGCTCGCGGCTGTCCCGGCGTTTTTTCTCTACGTGGTTCTGCTTATCCACTCGCCAGTGTGACTCTCGGGCCATCTCCGGCAAGATCTCCTTGTGCAAGATGGCCAGCACAGCGGGCGTGCGCATGTGCCTGGCCATGTGCTTGTAAAGGCCCAGGCTGCCTTCGTATAGTTCATCGTATACTGTTACAATTTCCGCCGGCGGCGCCGGCCGCGGGCGGAAAGTGAAGTCGCCATGCAGCTGCAAGAACTGTGCCAGCTCTCGCTTCGCGGCCGCGGCGTCGGTCGCTCCGTGCCGGGCGTTGCCTTTGCCCTTGCCGCGGCCTTTGCCTTGGGCCGGCGCTGGTGCGCCGCCTTTCCCCTTGGGCCCGGCCCGAAGCGGCACGGGCCCTTGCTCTTGCCACGCGGAGCCCCAGCCGCCCCAACGTGGCGCCGCAGCCCACGACTGCCAAGGCCAGTCGCCCCACCCCGACTGCCACGACCAGTCGCCCCAGCCCTGCTGCCAGGCGCCCTGCCAAGCCCCAGCGGCGCCCGGCCGCCCTCTCTGCCCAAGTAGGCTCACTCGCGTCCACGCGCGGCGCCGTGGCAGGCGCCGCCTGCAAGCCACTCGCTCGGGAGCGGCGGATGCGTCAAGGTCCGCAGCAGCTCTGCCTCCTGCTGGGTGAGTGCGCCATCTGCGCGCTTCGCTTCCAGTGCGGCTGCCAGCTGATTTCGCAACTCTTCCGCCATGGTTCGGCCGGCCGAAGCGCCAAGCCGAGATCTAGTGGCCGGCCGAAGCGCCAAGCCACCACGGGGGCTGTCGGCGCGCGCGCTGCTTTCTGTGCTTGTTGGGTGGCTGCTGGTTGACATCGTCAAAGTTGAAAGTAAGTTGACATGTGTTTGGATTGTGTTGCTCAAGTCACCAAAGTAACTAAGTTGGAGCCAAGAAACCGCAGCCGAGTGAGTGACAAGCCCCCACGCAAAGCTACATACCCGGCCCCTAGACCTCTTGACTTCTAAGCCAGCGCAAAAAAAAGAGGCTATACGCCCTGCCTGCCTGCCTGACACCTGGACCCCTCGATCTATGAGCCAGCAAAATACTCCTGCGCTCGCAATACAAAGCTATGCCCTGCCTGCTTGCCTGACACCTGGACCAAGAGGATCTATGAGCCAGCAAAACAAACATTCTCGGCTTTTCACTCGCGTTTCTTACTCCATGGCCAGCGCTTGGTCGCTGCGCGCGCGGCCCGAAACGGCACGGCGGCACATGGCGTGTCCAAGTAGCACGCTCGCTGCGCAAGGCTCAAGACAGCACGCCCGCTCGTGTCCGCCACAAGCGGCCCGAAACGGCACGCTAGCTCGGCAAGCGCAGGTCTGGGGTGCCTGGCTTGCAAATAAGCAAAAAGGTTATCTTTGGAACCTCAGCCAGGCAGAGGTGGAGCGCACCAACGGAAGTGCCCAGCAAAAGTTCTTGGGGTGCCGCAGCTTCTGTTCGCTTTGAAAATGTGACGGCGCCAGAAATCTCAAAGGTTAACTTGCTAGGCTCGAGTTTGGTTCTGTTAGCCAATGTCTTCGCTGATATATAGCTCCAATAGTTCCAAATCGCTAAGCACCCCCGCAGTTTTTTTTCCCCGTCGATCAGGAGCTTTTGCTTCTCTTATCCCAGCGCGCGGCCCGAGACGGCACGCCCGCGGCACGACAGTTTTTCTCCGGCTGACTCTACGCACTCTGCCCACTTAGCTTTATACCACGCAATTATATTTTTTGCCCGCACATCGGGAGATTTTGTCTTGCTTATCCTAGCGCGCGGCCCGAAGCGGCACGCCCGCTGCCCGCGGCCCGAAACGGCACGCTGGCTCGGCTTCGCGCTCTGGCGCGCCGGCCAACGTGTACTCCGACGACGGCTCCGAGTTCAAGAGGGAGTTCAAGGAGCTGATGGATTTCTGGGACATCGAGAAGCAGGTGACCAGGGGCCACGCCTACTTCGCGGAGCGCACCATCCGCACCATCAAGGAGGCCATGGTGCGTCGCATAGCTGCCGGAGCGGGCCGGCGGGGCCAGTGGCACCTCATGCTGCCTGACATCTTGAACCAAATCAACGGAAGGAAGCACGCTACCACGCAGGTGGCGCCGACCCTCGCCTACTCTGACCCCGAAATGGCTGAGATTGCTCTGCGCAACATCGAGCGCAGGGCCAAACACAAGGTGACCCGCCCGGAAATCAAGGTCGGGGATATGGTTCGGATCAGGGTTAAGCCGATCGAAAGCAGGGGCTCCTACAGTGTCAACGAGATAGCCTGGAGCGAAAAGGTATACAGGGTTGTCTCCGCCGAGAGCGGGGAGATGGGGGCGAGGTTTGGCTTGGAGGGGTGGCCGGAAAAGGTGGTGCACAGGGACTCTCTCTGTAGAGGGCGTTTTCCAAATGGCTTATATTGTACCTGAGAGGCTTCTGACACTCGTCCGTCCAGCATTTGACCTCGTCCTGCGAAGGATTCGAAGTCTAAAAC
>CAUJNA010003499.1:483451-561572 GCA_963377175.1 Effrenium voratum | reverse complement strand
GCTTTGACCCTGTTGCTCAGTTTGCTTTTTCTTGGTTCGTTTGCTGAGTTTGCTCTTGCTCTAGTCCTGTTGCTGGGTTTGCTCAGTTTGGTTTTGCTTTGACCCTGTTGCTCAGATTGCTTTTTTCTTGGTTCGTTTGCTGAGTTTGCTCTTGCTCTAGTCCTTTTGCTGGTTTTGCTCAGTTTTGGTTTTGCTTTGACCCCTGTTGCTCTCATTTGCTTTTTGTTGTTCGTTTGCTGATTTGCTCTTGCTCTAGTCCCTTTGCTGGATTTGCCTCAGTTTGGTTTTGCTTGACCCTTTTTGCTCAGTTTGCTTTTTTCTTGGTTCGTTTGCTGAGTTTGCTCTTGCTCTAGTCCTGTTGCTGGGTTTGCTCAGTTTGGTTTTGCTTTGACCCTGTTGCTCAGTTTGCTTTTTCTTGGTTCGTTTGCTGAGTTTGCTCTTGACCTAGTCCTGTTGCTGGATTTGCTCAGTTTGGTTTTGCTTTGACCCTGTTGCTCAGTTTGCTTTTTTGTTGGTTCGTTTGCTCAGTTTGCTCTTGCTCTAGTCCTGTTGCTGGGTTTGCTCAGTTTGGTTTTGCTTTGACCCTGTTGCTCAGTTTGCTTTTTCTTGGTTCGGGGGGGCTGATTTGCTCTTGCTCTAGTCCCTGTTGCGTGGTGCTCAGTTGATTTTTCCTTTGACCCTGTTGCTCAGTTTGCTTTTTTGTTGGTTCGTTTGCTCAGTTTGCTCTTGCTCTAGTCCTGTTGCTGGGTTTGCTCAGTTTGGTTTTGCTTTGACCCTGTTGCTCAGTTTGCTTTTTTGTTGGTTCGTTTGCTCAGTTTGCTCTTGCTCTAGTCCTGTTGCTGGGTTTGCTCAGTTTGGTTTTGCTTTGACCCTGTTGCTCAGTTTGCTTTTTTCTTGGTTCGTTTGCTGAGTTTGCTCTTGCTCTAGTCCTGTTGCTGGGTTTGCTCAGTTTGGTTTTGCTTTGACCCTGTTGCTCAGTTTGCTTTTTTCTTGGTTCGTTTGCTGAGTTTGCTCTTGCTCTAGTCCTGTTGCTGGGTTTGCTCAGTTTGGTTTTGCTTTGACCCTGTTGCTCAGTTTGCTTTTTCTTGGTTCGTTTGCTGAGTTTGCTCTTGCTCTAGTCCTGTTGCTGGGTTTGCTCAGTTTGGTTTTGCTTTGACCCTGTTGCTCAGTTTGCTTTTTTCTTGGTTCGTTTGCTGAGTTTGCTCTTGCTCCCTAGTCCTGTTGCTGGGTTTGCTCAGTTTGGTTTTCAGTTTGGTTTTGCTTTGACCCTGTTGCTCAGTTTGCTTTTTTCTTGGTTCGTTTGCTGAGTTTGCTCTTGCTCTAGTCCTGTTGCTGGGTTTGCTCAGTTTGGTTTTGCTTTGACCCTGTTGCTCAGTTTGCTTTTTTCTTGGTTCGTTTGCTGAGTTTGCTCTTGCTCTAGTCCTGTTGCTGGGTTTGCTCAGTTTGGTTTTGCTTTGACCCTGTTGCTCAGTTTGCTTTTTCTTGGTTCGTTTGCTGAGTTTGCTCTTGCTCTAGTCCTGTTGCTGGGTTTGCTCAGTTTGGTTTTGCTTTGACCCTGTTGCTCAGTTTGCTTTTTTGTTGGTTCGTTTGCTGAGTTTGCTCTTGCTCTAGTCCTGTTGCTGGGTTTGCTCAGTTTGGTTTTGCTTTGACCCTGTTGCTCAGTTTGCTTTTTCTTGGTTCGTTTGCTGAGTTTGCTCTTGCTCTAGTCCTGTTGCTGGGTTTGTTCAGTTTGGTTTTGCTTTGACCCTGTTGCTCAGTTTGCTTTTTTGTTGGTTCGTTTGCTCAGTTTGCTCTTGCTCTAGTCCTGTTGCTGGGTTTGCTCAGTTTGGTTTTGCTTTGACCCTGTTGCTCAGTTTGCTTTTTTCTTGGTTCGTTTGCTCAGTTTGCTCAGTTTGCTTTTGCTTTTGCTCAGGCACCGAAAGATGAGGCTCGCTTCGAAGCGCAGATCTGGACCCATTTTGCCAAGATCTAAGGCCAAGAAGGCCAAAGCGCGCTCCCAGAGCGTAGGCGCGCCAGAGGCTTTGCAGGTTCCAGAGTGACCCCCCCCCGAGTGCGCGCGCGTGTTTAGTCGCGCGCACTGTGCAGAGGCAGGCGTGGCTTCAAGCGCGGTGCGACTGGCCCTCCGGAAGCAGTTTCCTCAGAGCGCATCCGAGCGAGAGCTGACGCGGATGTGATTGATTTCCACAGTCTGAGGCGTGACTTTAGAGCTGTTTTTTGGAAGTCTCACCTTGGCTTTGTGAAAGCCCTTGGTAGCTTTGCACAATTCACTATGAATTCAGAGGGGCAAGGCTTGTGATCATTGGGTGTTGGTGCATAGCCATGCCAATTCACATCGATGCAGGAGTGTGGAAAGGTGCATGAAAAGGTACGCCATCGATTGAGGGCCCTTAGGCCTTGGGCCGAAGGGACTCCAAAATTAACCAAGCGCACAGTGCAGACAACGTTGAATCTTGTGGTAGGAGTCGGGCAATGTTGCCAGGAAAAGAAGGCTAGAGCTGCGCAGGAGCTAAGTGCTGTCTAGATTCTTGCTCCTACAAGATCCGGCATGCAACAGACTGTGAGACAGTCAGACTAATCAGCACGGCAGGTCACGAACGATCATCTGGAACAAGCAGCAACTTAGCTAGGTGAGCGCACGCGACGGACCAGCGTCAACAGTTTGCACGCAAAACGCGCAAGGCAACGGATTTGAAACGTGCCGCTACTAAACCCAGATGCTCTGTCCCACTTGTACAACAAGCATGGGTACCTTACAAGGCTACTCAAGCCACTGCCGATCGCGAGTTCGAGGAGAGCGTGAACAAATAGGAGTTGCAATACGAACAAGACAACAACGTGCTACTACCAGATGCTGCTAAAATCAGGAAACGCCACAACGTGTGCAAAGATCAGACCTGGTTGATAGTATCACAGGGCAGCATCATCGTTCAACCATCTACACCAAGCGGCAGCAGCAACAAGATTCAAGAACCAGCGGAAAAGGAAGCTATAAACAGAACATGGCTCAGAATCTGCATTTGCAAGTGAGCCCCGTGCTGCCTCACGGGAAACCAGCACGAAATCCTGGCCAAGCGTGTGCATGCTGCAGATGTGGAGTTTTTTCAAAGCAGTGTGTTTGTGGAAGACGGCTGTTTACGTGGCCAAAAGAACTGCAATGAAACCGATGCAGGGCAGTCCTCAAACATACTGGGACAAGGTGGAACCGAGCCTGCAAGTAGTGTTTTCAGGTGATACTGGCGATGCGGACGAGAGATAGGCTTTGTAAAAGCAGCGTGCATTTTGAACAGCGATGTGAACATTGATGCTGAGGATGCGGACAGGTGATGCTGCCGATGTACAGTCAACCCGAGTCTGTTCAAAACTGGGCTGTTTTATACCACTGAACGGGTGATGCTGGCGATGTGGAGCGTGTGAGTTTGTGATGCTTACTGAGCTTTGGAAGTGTGCAGGACTTGGGGTTTAGGGTCAATCAGATGTGTGTGGGAAATAACCTAAAAGCGCAAGACTTAGAGTGCAGGGTCAATCAGATTGTGTGCGACTGCTGCTTGTGCGAGCTGCCGATTTTCAGCCCTTCTTTCAGTGAGCGAAAAGGCGCGCAGGACATTGGGTTTAGGGTCAATCAGATTGTGTGCGACCGAAGCGGTTAATCGAACAGGTGCGCAGGACTTAGGGTTTAGGGTCAATCAGATGTGTGTGGGAAATAACGTGAAAGGTGTGCAAGACTTAGAGTTCAGGGTCAGTCGATTGTGTGCGACTGCTGCGAGCAGGACATTGGGTTTAGGGGTCAATCAGAGTGTGCGACTGAAGCAAGCCGAGCGGGAAATAATCGAACAGGCGCGCAGGACTTCGGGTTTAGGGTCAATCAGATGTGTGTGGGAAATAACCTAAAAGGTGCGCAAGACTTAGAGTGCAGGGTCAGTCAGATTGTGTGCGACTGCTGCTTGTGCGAGCTGCCGATTTTCAGCCCTTCTTTGGCGCGCAGGACATTGGGTTTGGGGGTCAATCAGATCGTGAGCGACCGAAGCGGTTTGCGCGGGAAATAATCGAATAGGTGCGCAGGACTTAGGGTGTAGCGTCAATCAGATTGTGTGCGACTGCTGCTTGTGCAAGCTGCCGATTTTGAGCAAAAGGTTCGTGCACAAGGATACGTGCGACCCAAACAGTGGCTTTGTCCGGAATGAGGGGATTGCCTTACTCGCGCCAAGCGCCTTTTTGCAGACTGCACTCATCAGACAACACGTGTGAAAGAGTGCCCAAAGTTGACTTGATGATCTTGGTTTTATTGATAGCCATTCTACTACAGCATCATGCTCACTGTTTTCCGGACAATTTTTGCAGTGAGAGGTCAAAACACAAGATTGAAAGCAAACGGAGCAACTACCACAGCCCTGAAGCACTAAACACATTGTGAACAGTTTACCATTGGCATGTGTAGTGTGATTTGGAGGATGTCCCCCTCTTTGTGCCGCGAACAATCCTCACTCGCTGAGACATGCGGCTGGTGATGGAATCCAATATGATAGCTTGAGCTGAGTGTTTGCCCGCAAAAAGTATAGAGATTTGTATTTCTACTGCCGCATCGAGCCCATTGCGGGATCCCTGAGAACGCCGTGTGGCAGAAGGCCTGAGACCTTCTTGGTGTCCCGCTCAATCGCGTTTACAGCTTGCTATCGCCTCAACATGAGAGGTTGCAGTTGCAAGAATCACTCCACGCGTCAGTGCCGGGGCAGGCTGCTTGATTCTGAAAGGCCGGACATGCTCGATCAAGTGTCGAAGTGCTCAATTTTGAAATTGATCTTTGGGCAACGGCTGCCAACTCTCCATTCCTTTTCAATGCGCAGGCAGCAACTTGGAGTTTGGAACGCATGACGAACGGCGGACTTGCAGCGGTAGCATGGTCGACTTGCTGGCGCACCATGTCCCACATGCGACCAGTTGATGCAAGTATGTTGATTGAGGATGCCAAGCAGTGGCAAGTTTGCTTCCCTAAGTTGTTTGAAGGATTGGCGATCCAGCTGTGGTCTTCCGTTTGCCAGCCTTGACTCTTGTAATCTCTCAGTTTGTTCAGAATATGGAACTCTTTGCAGCCGCGGGCGAATGTGGCGTGGCTGCCCATCCTGACCTTGCTGCTCACAGCGTCCCAGACTTGAAAGATCTTGAAAGGTTCTTCCACACTTCCTGCCCGAGCCGGGTGCAAGCGCCGCCACGCGCTGCGGCCGCTGTTGGAAAGCGCGCGGCCTCCGACAGGCGTGCGAGCGCCTCGGCCTGTCCACTCTGGCGGAGCGTTTCGGAGGCCCGACCGCTCAGCATACCCCGCAAAATTCTAAATTGCATGTACGGCTTTGTGGCCAGGCCCAAGTGCCAGGCCCGGAGCGTCACTTGCACAGCCATGCAGGCGCGGCAGGAGTCTACCAACAGGCAAAAAACGGCGAGCCACACTTGAACTTGCGCTTTTCGGCGCAGCCGTCTTGCAAAATCGCTCGCGTCCTGTCCATGTCAGTTGCCCCCGTCAATGCATGAGCGTGTTGTGTGCCGGTGAGTTGCATTGGCGTAACCGTATCGTCATCTCGGCGTATCGGCGCGGCAGTTTCCCCTGCTCCAGCGCGTGCCTTACCTCTGCGACGGAAGCGGTGGCCGCTCTCAAGCCAGCGCAGCTGTCAGCCGAGTGGTGGCAAGCTTCCGGGAAGGCTGCAAGTATCTGCAAGTTGCCGGGGTGTGAGCCACGATGCGCCCGTGTTGGAAGACATGCGCGCCAAGCGGGTATGCGGCGGCCTCGTGTCAGAGGGGCCGCGAGCAGCTCCGCGCAGGGGATAGGCATCAAAAAACAACTTATTAGGGATCCAAAACAACTTATTAGGGATCAAAAAAAGACTTATTCTCATTCCTATGGGGAGAAGGAAGGAAGGAAGGAAGGAAGGAAGGAAGGAAGGAAGGAAGGAAGCCCCCCCCCCCAACCACCCCGCTGATTTGTAGAATGTTTACAGAGATTAACGCACCCTTGCTCATCACTTTTTCGAGCATCATGGGGGGGGGGGCTGCCGCCCCCACCCCCCTGCTGATTTGTAGAATGCTTACAGGGCTTAACACACCCTTTGCTGAATCATCACTTCTTCGATCATCATGGGGGGGCTGCCACCCCCCCCAACCCCCCCCCCCCCGGCTGATTTTCAGAATGTTTACAGAGATAAACGCACCTTTTGCTGAATCATTACTTCTTCGATCATCATCACTGTTGAAACATCACTTCTTCAATCATCATTTTCGGAATGTTTACAGAGATTAACGCACCCTGTGCTGAATCATCACTTCTTCGAACTTCATGCGGGGGGGGGGGGGTGCCGCCTCCCCCCCAACCCCCCTGCTGGTTTGTCGAACGCTTACAGAGATAAACGCACTCTTTGCTGAGGCATCACTTCTTCGATCATCATCAGCCTTTGTTGAATCATCACTTCTTCGAACATCATGGGGGGGGGGGCTATCTGTACCGCACCTTGCGAAAGTCTTGCACCTGCCACAAAATCTGTACCGCCTTGCGAAAGTACCTTCGCACTTCACGTCACTCTCAAGCTGGCGCACGGTTTCCCGCGTTTGGAATGTCACTGGGTGCCTTGGCCTTGCTTTCCTGAAAGTGTAGTGAAAGGATGTGCCGCTCGTGAGCGGGTGCGCTGGACGCTTTGAAGACCACCAGTGCGCGACCTTGCCTTGGCGCGCTTTGCGCCAGAGACGCTCTGGAGGCCGCGTGAGCCAGCGAGTGGCTCAGAAATCTGACACATGACTCAGCAACTAAACAAACTATATGTTTTGGTATGTTTTGACCGGAAAAAACAAAATACAAACAATAGCACCGTGACAGCACGGGGTCGCCATAGTTGTGCCGCTCCGCGTCCGAGTCTGCCTGTAAGCCCCTGCGCCGCGCCCAGGGCCACCGCATTATCGTGGGGCCAGTGACCAAACGTAATCGTGGCCCCTGCGCCGGCCTAGCTTCACTTGCGCAGGGTCTGGGCCCAGCCTCCCTTGCTTTGTTTTCGCATTCCCGCTTACCGTTGCCTTGTCTGCCCGTTGCCCTTGTAGCAGTTCGCAGGACCCTCAGCCTCATTCTACACCTTCAACTGCAAGATCCACAAACATACGTGTCTCCTTTCGATGCCGGGCTGGCGTCGCCTGGCTTTCCACACATCACTAGCTTCGTTTTTTCGTGTCACAGAAACGTTGATGCTGAAGCACGAGCGCGCGCGGGCGGCGTTTGACGTAGTCACTTGCTCTGTCACGCACGTTTTCCAGCCGGGATCTGCGCCGCCGCGGATCACTCGGCCTTGCTTTGTGGCATGCCTCGTTCTGGGGGCGCCCCTCGGGACTTCATCCGGGCTCGCTTGGAGCCGCGCGTCCACGAGGAGGAGCGGTTGCTGCGGGAGATTCCAGAGCTGTCGATCTTCAAGGCGCGTGAGCCCGCCCGAGGACATCGCCGAGCTCAGGCTCCCCCTCTGCAGCCGGCCCCGCCAAGCAAGGTGGAGGCCACGGCGTGTTGAGCAGCCCCCACCACCGGCGGCGCTAGGCATGTGGAGCGACCAGAGGCGCGCCACGCAAGCGACAGATCACGCGGCGCACCTCGCAGACCCACGCCCCCCTCGGAAACCACCGACGGCGCAGCGCAATGCGACATGCGTGTGCGCCGGAGGCAGCGAGTCAATGGGCGCAGCGGCAAGCCACACCCCGCCGTTCGCGCCCCAGCCATGGGGCCATGGGGCCATGGGGCCATGGGGCTGTTCCTAGGTGAGCGGCTGACGGTTTTTGCCCTACGCAACAGCCAGACGCTGGTACTTCTTGCACGCACTTGACTTGTTAGGATTTTTACGCCAGGGGCGTCCCAGCCATCATCAGGCGCCCTTTGTCGTGCTCGGGGGCGCAGGCCGCCTTTTCCGAGGCCTGCCCTGCGAAGTGTTTGTCCACTGCTACACTGCTACACGGCTTCTGCGACTCGCCGTAGCGTGTGCCGCTACACGCCACGCTGCCCAAAAAATAGCCGCGCGGAGCTACAGGACACAGGAAGTCGTAGTAGCTGTGTAAGGTTTGCGCGCGACGGCACGCGTCACGGAAATCGTAATGCGGAAACCCATGAAAAGCGC
This sequence comes from Effrenium voratum, assembly GCA_963377175.1. Lineage (NCBI taxonomy): Eukaryota > Dinophyceae > Suessiales > Symbiodiniaceae > Effrenium > Effrenium voratum. The sequence goes on along the minus strand of CAUJNA010003499.1, from coordinate 553,449 downwards.
ACGGGAACCTGCGGAAACCCGCGCTGAACTTGGCGCGGCGGAAAGCTTTGCGGGTTTCTGGAGGGTTCCGTCGGTTTTCTGGGCCCGGCAAAGCTGGTGGGGCAAACCAAGTAGCCCGCGCCTGTCAGTTTAACTGATCTATTTATTCATGAGCCACCGCCAAGCAAGGTGGACGCAGGCAGCGTCCACCAGCGCCAGCCCGCAGCCGGTCGGTGCGCGGAGGGTCCGAATGCGTGCCAGCCGGCTCACAAGGCTGCGTGCCTCGTGGCCACCGATTTTGCAGGCGAGGACAGCCGCTGAGGGCCAGGGCGCCGCAGCTCGAAGTGCCAACCTGCTTGCGCCGTCATCGCGCAGAAGCGGCGCAACAAGGGCGTCCCAGTCGCGGACACAGCACTCTGCCACATTCTGGCGACGCTGGAGCAGTGCTGCCAAGGAGCCGGCCCACCCCAGCCGGACTCCGCGCAGCCCGTGGCTCCTTGACCTCGGGTTCGACCGTGGGCTAGCATTGTCAAGGAGGGCCCCCCCTGGATTTGCCCTTGACGCGGACTCTTCTGAAGACCGGACCTGCGGGTTGCAGTGCCAACCACATCCGAGAGCCGCCGCGCTTGGACGGGCAGCTTCGCCGAGCAACCTAAACGCAAGACATGACGAGGGCAAACCGGCAGTGGCACGGGTCTGGATGCTCCGCGGCACGCGGGGGCAAGCTCATCGAGGCAGATGCAACACTTGTCCACGTCCAAGCGCGGGTGCGAGGCCGAGTCCGGCGTCGACGCCGCGGACGTGTGGGGATGCGCGGCCTCTTGGGCCCCAAGGGTTCTATCTTGTGGCTGGGCCCGAGATGGCGTGGCGCTGCGCGACCGTCCAAAGCTCGCAAGCACGGGCTTTTTGCCCTTGCGACCGTGAGCAGGCAGGCTTCTGCCAAAAAGAGACCTGAGAAGAAATTGTGACAGCCAGAAAACGAATTTCCAAGCTCACTGCTTGCTACCTGGGCAGCGGCTGGGCCCACAAGCGCGCACCTTGCTGGGCTCCGAGCCGGGCGAGGCTGGGGAGCTGTTTTGTCAGCGGGCCTAAGAAAGGCCAACTTAGACCCCAACAGACAAGGCAACCCGCCACAAAAACGAAACTAAGGGCCTGGCAACAACAGGCTCAGCGGCCGTGAGCCGAATTGCGCGTAGACAGGAAGCACGGAAGCAACTGAGCCGGGCCGCTGGGAAAAGAACGGCTGGGTTTTCCACCTGAACCTATAGCCATGGAATCTGATAGTTTGGTTTTAGATACTGATAGTTTCAAAGTTGGGATGAAGATTTTGCTTGGGAGTGTCTATTTACTTCCCTGTATTTGCTTGAAGTCAGGATAGCGCATATGGCTGTGTGTGATCTGTGTCAGGTGATGCCATGATGCAACTCTTCAAGTTGTCACTATAGGACTAATCACTAGATGCATGATGTTCAAATCTTCAAGCCATCACCAAGACAAATTTCATGCGCCCTAGCCCACCAAACCAGGCCCAAGCATGTCAACTCAGCAGTGACAGGTTGAGCCTGTTGATCTGGCTTGCATTACATATCCTTTGACAACAGGTAGTATTAATACTATTTTGTGCAATTCTGAAAAACTAGAGCACACTTGCTGGCTGGTTCATCAGCAGCCACTGGGACTGATGATCCAGAAGCAGTGCCTTGGCAGGCCACTGGCACAAGTGCAAAGGGTTCTAATTTGGCAGAAATTCAAGATTAGCACTGTTCCTGAAAATGGAAGATGCCAAGTTGAAAGGAACTGGTGGTGCTGGGGACGCTGGCTATAATGGAGCGGTGGACTTCACCCACCATCATCTACTCTGGTGATGGACTCCCTAGTAGTTTGCCCACTCAGAGTGATGCCTTAGCCAGTAGGCTACTGGGCCAGGTGCTTTTGAATATTGGAGTGGAGCCAGTACAATCGTCTAAAATTGTTGCAACAGTTGTTCGTGTTCAACATGGACAAACTGGAAGGGTGACTTGCAAATGTTCAGGGCGCAGTCTGCATTTCATCACTGGTGGTTATGCAAGCATAGGAAAAATACGTTTGAACCAAGGAGGTGATGAGCATCAAACTTTCCAAATCACCCTGCAGATTTGCCATGTTGAATTCTGGCTGGCCGCCCAATTTGCACCTTGGCTCACCTCAGCGAAGCAGACCTCAGCGAAGCAGTCAGTCATCCAGGCTGGACCATAGCTCGGGTAGTGGGGATGGAAGGGCTGGGTTGGAACAAGGTTGCAAATTGTGAACCAAGCCAAGATAAAATTTGACTAACATTGACATGTATTTGCTGGCCACTACTAGGATCATGGGCCAGGAGAGCCTGGACACCAAAATAAAAAGCAAATCAAAGACTATAGTCATTAAAGCTCAAGTCTGTTGAATGTTCAATTCCAGGAGTTACCCAGGAGCCAAAGCCACTGACTTCATTGTGGAAGCATAATTTGCCTTGCAACACCTGCTGAGCCCCCCAACATCCACCTAGGCAACAACATGACAATGGCTTTAAACATATAGCCCACCAGCCCAACCAACCCACTAAGACAATGCACTGGGCACCCCTTAATGTTCTGTGTTGCACTTTGACAATTGGCACAACCAAGCCGGACTCAGTTGGAAGAGGCCAGCCAATTTGTGTTTTGGCTCAATGACCTGAAGCATGATGCAAGACAGGTTCTGAGATCAACCCTTGGTCAAACAATGGTCTTCAACATGGTCTTCAATCAATGGTTCCTTCAAAAATGCGGGTGATCCTGCAGTATGCCCTCCACCAGGCTTGATGCCTTCAGCTCAGGCCTCAGGGAGGGAGGGATGCAGAAAAAACCTAAGTTAAGCATCAGGTCTGCTTGTATTGTTGGCTGTGGGAAGAGGAGGTGGGGAGTTGTTTGAGTAAATCTTGAGGACACAATAGTTTGCAAGGGAAATAGATCATTCCATCCCAGCATATGTCCACTTGCTCAGGAGTGGTTTTAGAGGGCACTGCGTCACGCACAATTGATTTGAGACTGCATCAATGATGAAGCTCTTGACTTCAACAAGGAAGAAGTGTTTTGTGACATCACTGCGTGGGAAAAACGCCACCATGAGGCATAGCAAGAACCACCAAGCAAAATATTTTAGGGTTGGGGCCAACAGTGGCATGCTTCAGTAGGACGCCTCAAAAAACATGGGAACTCCACATGTTCAGCATGAGGGCAATTTCACACCAGGCCTGCGCATTCAAGGTTGCCTCACATGGAAAAAGGTGATGTGCGACGCAGTCTACTACATCTTGTTTGGTGCAACAGGCGCAAAAGACCAATGAAATTATGAACATTGCCTGTGTAATGAAGCAAAACCAATAACCCTGGTAGAAGTATTAATACTTATCGTTCATTAAATGACGGCAATGTTCATAACATCATTGGCCTTTTGAACTGTGCACCAAAAATACACGCAGCTCTCTCTGAAAACACTTTGTTTGGAAAGGGAAACACTGTCTTGAGAGAAGAAGGCAATGAAAGTGATGAAGGTGAAGAAGGCTGTGAAGGCCATGAAGGTGAAGAAGGCTGTGAAGGCCATGAAAGCCATGAGGGCGAAGAAGGGTGCCCAGACCCATGCCAAAAAGGCCAAGACGCAGGAGAAGGAGCAGAAGGAGCAGAAGGAGCAGAAGGAGCTAGCTGGATGACACCTTTGTTGCAGAATGCTTCTAAGAGGGAGAGGAGTCATGCCTCAAGTGCATCGAGCTCCCCTTCATGGCTGAACCCAGCTTGTGAGGCCACGAAGGTGCAGCCCAAGGCGAAAGTGCCAGCCCAGATGGGATGCAGCCATCCGTTTCTTAGAGGGCAAGCTTTTGATTGCGATTTCTCAAAATGAGCTTGTCAGCGTGATTACCTGGTCTGTGCTAGCCAGCCAGCGCTTGGCCTTCTTGGGCATGACAGTACTGCCAGATGCAGACCTTCTGCTCAGCCATGCCTGCACAATGGTTTTCCTAGCAGGGGCGGGTAGCTGGCACTTGCCATCGACCGGGACTTGATGCCCTGGCAACGCTTTTTCCCGGCAGCAGCTCTGTAGACCTTCGTTGTTCTGAGATGGCCTTGGTCTCCACATGGACATGGCTTAGCCAATGCTTGAATCCACTCTCCCTGGCCAGCAATGCGGTACTTCTTCCATAGCTTCATTTTCCCCTTCTGCTTTGCCTGCCACAAAGCCATAGCCGAGCTCCTCCAAGGCATCCCGCAAGGGTGGCCAATGCCACATATAGCTCTTCACGGGGTTCTCAACGGCCAGGCCAAGTTTCCTTGCCTCAGCCAACTGGATCAGAACAATGCAGCCCATCACCCTGTCGTTGGAGCTTTGAACTGATCTGTTGTTGGTGTCAACCCAGAACTGGTTCTTCTTCGCCCTCTTCGTGTTGCTGACATCCAAGTACATCCAAGACCCGCACTTTGGCGCAAGGAATGCTAGTCCATCTTCTTCCAGCCGCATGATCAACCTGATGGCATTCTCAAAGCCAACTTTGCAGTTGAAATCCTCACTCTGGTTTGTGGCTGCGTCCGTCACACCAGGCTGCCTCTCAATGTCATATTCTGCACTGGCCAGGTTCTGCTTGGTGGCAGCCCGATGGATGGGCCCACAGCCAGCAAAAAAATCACAAACCCTAAGGTCTCGCTCCAGGGATGCAAACTCAAGATTCTCCAAAATGCTTTGGGCTGTGTGGCCAAAGAAAGATGCCATGGCTCCACCTGCTTGGGCCCGAAAAACATGGCATGTGACAGCAGCAGCTCAGTGCATCATACAAGGACTCAATTAACATGTGGCTCAACATGAATGCTGACGGCGACTTTTGTCCATGCTCACTTGCTCCATTGCTTGTCACTGGAACTTCACCATCATCTGCCAGGAGATCTGAGGAAGGTGAGGATAGTATTGCACATCCTTGGCAATTAGGCAGTCACATGCAAACATGCAGTTGCGTGATTTGAACCCATGAAATTTCTGAGCGCCAGACATAAAGTGTCAAGGGTTGCCTGCGATGAGCTGCTGCAGCAACACCTTCAAGAAAGCCATCTGATGAAGGGACCTGCGGCCGCCCATTCGCCAGCACCCGAAGCTCTGTAGCTGCACGGAAGAAAGAATGATCTGCAGACCATTGACCAGATAACTGCTCCAACAGGTTTGCCAAATTCTTTTTGCGCTGATCAGCAAGAGTCACCTGCACTGCTTGTGTGGGACATGGGGTAATCACTGCACTCTGATATCGCGAATGGGGCAGCGTCAAAACTGGAGCATGAGAGGCAGTGTCAGCCATAAACTGCTTGAAAAAAACGTCAAGATCATGAGGACGGAAATTGGGCAGGCCAGCCATCATTCCACCGGGCAGGGCTCTGCCCGGCTCAAATCCATCCGGAACTTCCAAGTGAAGGAATGAGGAGTCTCAATCTTCTGCCGGTTCTGAAAGCAATTGTAGGGCTTGATGCCAAGTCCCAGTGCCCGAAGTCACGAACATGAGAAACATGATCCACATGGCACTGGTAGCCCTTGCTCAGGAGCAAGGACTCCATGCCAGCATGGATCCCTTGAACAAGGTCAAGTGGGGTGTGGGCCCTGATTTTTCTCAAGACACGAGCAAGCAATAAGGAGAAGATGAAGTCCACGTCCTCATGCGTGTGCGTGTAAGAATGCCCATGAAAAGTGCAGTCTCTGCATTTTAGCAAGCTGCAACAGTATTGTCACTTTGAATACACAGATGACGCACCATAGGCAAACCTCGCTCTGCCTTGATCTGCTTGACTCGACCAATTGTGCGTGTCAAGATTTCCAAAATGTATGAAGCACCATGAAATGTACATTCTTCTTCGGAGATGTAGAAGTCGCAACTATATCCATGACTCATAGAAGCATGAATAACAAGACGCGGGCGATGCTGCTTTTCAAGATTTTTTGGCGCCCTGAATGACCATTGTGGATATGTGCCTTTGGAGCGGTCAAGGCCATCACAAATTATGCAAAGTATTGATCTATCTGGAGCTCGGCTTGACCACCTCATGTGCCAGTACAGCACCCTGTCAGCATACTGCGCGTTGATGTGAAGCTGCCACTCTGCAGCCTTCAGCCGCTTCTCAGCTGGTGTTGCACGGCCTGCGTGAATATATTGGCTGAAAAAATATTGGCTGGTCTGGCTCCTCCCCCCCCGGTTTTCGGTTGTTTGGTTTTGGGGCTGCCCCTGGTTCGTTTGGGGTCCTTTTCCTTTTTTGTTGCGCGGCGGGGCGCCACGGATTGCATAGCTGGGAGGCAGGCCCAGTATAAACAAACTGTCCCCTGGAAGCTGTCCAGGTCAACAACAGCTCTGTGTTAAGACCTCCGTGTTGGAGGCCGGGCCAGGAGGAGGAGGAAAAAAAAAAGGAAAAAAAACAGGCCCGAAAAAAAAAACAAAAAAAAAAAAAAACACAGCTGGGGGACCGTCCCAGCTTAAACATTCGGTCAGCACCACTGGGGGCCGGTCCAGTATAAAAAACGGCGCTGGGGGACCGTCCCAGCTCAGACAATCGGTCTGCACTACTGGGGGCTGGTCCAGTATAAAAAACAGCATCTGGGGGACCGTCCCAGGGTCGACAACGGTCAGCTGCTTTGGGGGGACCGGCCCCGTGACCAACGGTCAACCGCCCTGAATGGCGCCCGATAGCAGCCTTGATGGAGCGGCCACGCCACTCGCGCCGGGACAGCCATCTGCAGTGCTCTCGGTGGCTTCTTCGCCCTCCCCGCCTCGTGGGCTTGGTGCGGGCCAGCCGGCACCTGTCACCCCCGAGTGGATGTTGCGTGCTGGATCTCAGCCTTGTCCTTCGAATCCTGATGTTGAAGACTGTCCCATTTGCATGTGTGCAGTTCCTAGTGCGGCCGCAGGGCCCGAGGTTCCATTCGTGTGGCCGTCGTGTGGCCATCGTGTCCACCTGGGTTGTGTCGCGCATTTGCGTGTGAATTCTCGCCACATGTCCTGCCCGTTCTGTCGTACTGGTTGGACTTCGGTTGCTGAGGAGCGTTTTGCTTTCCAGTGTTCCGCGCACTCGGTCTCCTTGCCTCAGGCGGCCCCGTCGTACAACACTCGTTCTGTCCCTCTCGCTCCCGAGTCTGCTCCCCCCCCTCCGCCATCGTCTGTCACGGCTTTTTGCTGCCAGCATGTAGCCTTAGTGGACAGCTCGCGTGCCGACTCTGACCAGGCGTGGGTGGACTTGCCTTCCCGCCACATGGCGTGGATGCCCGTCTTCAACCGAGGTACGGGCAGGTGGGACCCAGAGTGGGTGTGCCTGCGGTGCAACGAGAACTTGACCGGCCATCACCCCCTGCTCCAGAACGTGCCGGTCGTCCCTGTCTGCGCGGTGCACGGGGCCCGTGTGCTCGCTGTTGATGTCGCTTACGGTGAACGGGGACGGGACCGCGGACAAAAGGGGGAACGAACTGGAAAGTGCAAGCACGGCGCTGGAGTGTCTGGAGCAAATCCACTGAGTCAAGTTGCACCAGCGCCCGCTGGAGCTGCCGATCCGCCGCCGGCGGCGGCATGGGGTCGGGAGGTTGTGGCTCGCTGTCGGAGTGGCTAGCTGCCTGGCCCAAGGGGCGTGGTCGACTGCTCTGCTGGGAGTTGTCGGGCCGTGGGCTGTAGCCACTGCCGGGGGCGGCATGTGACGATGCTGTGCTGCGGTTGCCGCCCCTGGATGGTGGGCACTGGGGCGCTCCGCGCCTACCTGGGCTGTGGGGACGGCCTCCGCGGAGGCGAGCGCTGCCAGCGCTGCTGGCGCGGCTGCTGCTGGTGCTGCTGCTGTTGCTGCTGCTGCTGCTGTTGCTGCTGCTGCTGCTGCTGTGGCCGCCGCCAGGGGGTGGCGGTGCGCCTGCCTGGGCGCCATCTTGGTCCCGCCGTGCGGCGGCTGGAAGGACTATTATTGCCTGTGCTGCGGGTTCTGCCGCTGCTGCTGTCGCGGCCGCTGCTGCGGCGGCTGTTGTCGTGGTAGCGGCAGCTGTTGCTGAGGTTGTGGCAGTTGTTGCTGCTGCGGTTGCTGCTGCTGCTGCTGCTGCAACTGCTGTGGCTGCTGCTCCAGTTGGTGCGGGGTTGCCGGGGGGAACTGACAGCGGTGCCTGGGGAGCTGGCGGGGATCGGAACCGAGCTGCGGCTGCGGCGAGGGCGGCCGACCCGCGCTCCCCGAGGAAGCGCACAAGCAAAGCTTCCTGTGCGGTGGCGGGGATGTAGCCGCTGTTGCGGGAGCAGCCTCGGACCGCCCAGGGCACGTAGATGGAGGCGCCCGAGGGAAGTTGAGCCCTGGCTGCAGCAAGAGCACGTGGCAAAGCAAGCTCTGAGGGCGATAGCTGCACGCCGTCCTGGATTGCCGCTGCTTGCTGGGCCTCCAGAATGAAGAGCAAGGCTTCAATGGCTACTGGAGCTGCACCAGTGAGATCCAGCATAGCCGCGCGCCAGATGGGCGCAAAGAACGGGTGGGTTTCCCAAGCCGACGCAGCTGCACTGCGGAGCAAACCTGCGGCCGATAGCAGGAGGGGAACGTAAAACCAGCTGTTCCCATAGGAAAGGACCTCCTGCGGGCCGGGGGGGCCGCGAGAAAACCAAGGCGCTTCCCCGGCGATCGGAGCGGCTGGCTCAGCGGGCGCTGGCTGCACCGTGGGGGCTGGAGCTGCGGAGGCGGAAGCAGCGGCAGCAGGAGTGGGAACTGATGTCCTGCACGGCTGGCCTTGGCGATGGTCCGCGGGCGGGGCCATATCAACATCGCCCGTCCCCAACGGCAACGGGACCGGCTGACAGGGCAGGACAGGAGGGGGATGGCCATGACAACGCTTCCCAGGGCTCTCTCCTGCGTCGCCGAATTCCCTTACGTGCGTCACGCCCTGGCCTTTGCTTTGTCAGCCATCCTCGACGCGGGAGCCCACGAGGAGCGATCCATGCGAGCCTGGAAGCTGTGGTTCTTGTTGCCACGCATGCTGTTGCATCGCGGCCCTGGTGTTCGGAAGCTGCCCAAGCATGAGTGGATTGCACGCCTCGCGGCGTTTAATGAGGGGCGGTGGACCCAACTCCTGGAAGAAGCCCAGCCACTTCAGCCACCGGTGCCCCGAGCCGAGGTAGCGACCCCGGAAGCCCTCGCGGCCCGTGCCGCCCAGCGCGCACGCCACCTTGTGCACCTTGGAGAACTGTCCGCGGCACGACAGGCGCTGACGTCTAGCGCGCTGGCCCCAGGCACCCCCGAGACTTTGCAGGAGCTTCGTGATCCCGACCGGCGCCCAGCCGAGCCGTATGAGGCGCTTTCCCACGAGGTGTTGGATTTCCAACCTGACCAGGTCCACCTCCTCCCTGAATTGGTGCTTTCAAACCTCCAGCGCGCACGAAAGGGAGCTGCCCCAGGACCCTCGGGCCTCACGGCTGAGGTCGCTCGTGTGCTCCTTGACGATGAGGGGGCTTCTGATCTCTTCGTCCGCGTGACGCAACTCGTTGCGCAGGCGGCGGTGCCCAGAGATGCGGCAAGGGCACTCGGCCTCGGGCGCATGGTTGCTCTTCAGAAACCCAACGGCCGAGTCCGGGGCATCGTGATCGGCGACTTCACCCGCCGTTTGGTTGCGCGGTGCTTTGCCCAGCAGAAGGCGGAGGCTTTCCAGGAAGCCTGCTCTCCCTTTCAGTTTGCCTTGTCCACGCGATCTGGTGCGGAGAGTGTTGTTCGTTTGCTGACGGCCGCCCTCGAGCTTGATCCTGAAAGCACTCTTGTCTCCGTTGATGGGGTCGGTGCGTTTGACACCATGAGCCGCCAAGCGATGCTGCAGGGGCTTCTCCGTGTCCCAGGGGCGAACCAGTGCCTCCCCTTTGTGCGCATGTTTTATTCGGAGCCATCCGAATATGTGTGGCATGACGCAGACGGGACTGCACACATCATACAGCAAGCGGAAGGGGGGGAGCAGGGTGATCCCTTGATGCCCGCTCTCTACTCCCTCGGCCAGCACGGAGCCTTGGAAGCAGTGCACGCTCAAATGCAGCCCGACGAGTTGCTCGTGGCCTTCCTTGACGATGTGATCACCATTGCCCGGCCGGACCGGGTGGGCCTTGCTCACCAGCACCTTGCAGATGAGCTCTGGGCCCACTGCCGAGTGCGTCTCAACAGTGGCAAGACACGCATTTGGAACTTGTCCGGACGCGTGCCACCCGCCCTCGGTCAGCCAGGTGCGCCGGAGGCCTCCTGTTGGGTTGGTGCTGGCGGCCGGCCAGTTGAAGAACAAGGGCTCACAGTGCTCGGTGTCCCTGTCGGGTCGGCGGCCTTTGTGCGTTCCCAGCTTCTCCAGTCCCGTGCGGGGCATGACCGGTTGCTGGAGCGTCTGCCGGCACTAGGTGATTTGCAGGCTTCTTGGTTGCTCCTTCTCTTTTGCTGCAGTCCGCGTTGCAACTATTTGCTTCGCATGCTCGCCCCGGCGACCACTGCCGAGTATGCGCAAGACCATGATTCAGCCGTGTTGTCTGCCCTTTCCACTTTGCTTGGCACAGGCGACCTGCCGCGACATGCCCGTGACGTTGCCCAGTTGCCCCTGTCCCTTGGCGGCCTTGGCCTCGCCTCTGCTGTTCGCAATTCCGTGCCGGCTTTTTGGGCTTCCTGGGCTGACTGCTTGGCTGTTTTGAGTCGCCGCTTGCCTCGTGTTGCGCAAGAGTTTCTTGACCACCTCGACAGCCCCGACCCACAGCCAGCTTGCTTTGCGGCGGCTGCCGCAGCACGTGCAGCGCTCGGCCACTCCGACTGGGCTCCCCCGGCGTGGCGGGAGCTGTGTGCTGGTGAGAGCGCGCCCGTGGTGCAGGAGGAGGGGCCTTCCACCTTCCTTCGTAGCTGGCAGGGCCAAGCTGCAGCCGCCGAGGCCCGTCGGCATCGTGAGACCTTGCTGGCAGGCGCCGATCCTGCTGCCCAAGCGCTCTTGCACTCCCAGTCCGGGCCTTTCGCTAGCCGTTTCCTCACTACAGTGCCAGTCTCATCAGTTTTGTCCTATCCCTGCCATCTCTTCCGTGTTCTCCTCCTGCGCCGCCTGCGCCTCCCCTTGCCTCTTGCTGAGCGCACCTGCCGGTGCCGTCGCCTTCTGGACCCCTTCGGCGACCATCGTGCAGCCTGCGCCCGGTCAGGTGTGCTCCGGGGGCGCGGGTGTCCGCTGGAGCGTGCGGCCGCACGCGTTTGCAGAGAAGCTGGAGCCAGAGTCACCTCCAACACACGCCTTGCGGACTTGAACCTTCAAGTTGACCGGGTCGACGATAGGCGGCTGGAGGTCGTGGCCAATGGCCTCCCACTGTGGGGGGGCCAGCAACTTGCAGTGGACACAACCCTTGTCTCGCCCTTGTCAGGGCAGGGCCAGCCCGTTCGGCGCGGGGGTCAAGTCGCTGGTGCTGCCCTCGCCGTGGCGCGCCGTCGCAAAGAGCGGGCCTACCCAGAGCTCGTGCGGGCGCACAGATGCCGGTTGGTCGTGCTTGCAGTCGAGGTTGGCGGGCGGTGGAGTGATGAGGCCGCCTCCTTCATCCGGTCCTTGGCCCGCGCCCGGGCACTTGAAGCGCCAGCTCGGCTGCGCCCCAGTGTTGTCAGCGCTCTTGTTGCCAGGTGGTCGGCCCAGCTGACCCATGCAGCCATGACAGCCTTTGCTTCGTCCCTTTTCAGGCAGGCTGCCGGGCCGGAGCTCTGCAATGCCGGGGGTGGCACCCTGCCTCCCCTCGGCACCTTGCTGGCTGATCTTGCCCACGTGCCACTGGCGGGCGCATCCCGCTTGCCCAGCCGGTGAGCCGCACAGCCGGGAGCCGCCGGTATACAAATGGCTGCCCCCTCAATGCCCCCTAAGCACATCCGGGGGCCGCCGGTATATAAGTGGCCTGCAGGAGCAGACGGAAAAAGGCGCGAAAGAAAAAAAAAAAAAAAACAAAAAAAATGCCAAGTAAGTATCGCATTGTGCATGCTGGCATTTCTTCCGCAAACCAATGTTGAGGCACCAACCTAGGAGCACGGGCAAAACTGCAAGACACAAACACACAAAAATACAACTTAAACTATTAATGTAAAATCAATGCAAAACTTGCCAGTCAGTATATCCCCAAGGCAAGAGATCCACTTCCGCCAAAAGGTAGACCAGGAGGCTGGCTTCATGTTGGTGCCCTGCAGCTCATCCATGCCAAGTAAAACCACCACACATCCACCACATGTTGGTGCTGGAAGTACCGGATTGGCAGGGAGGCACCTGATGCAGGTGCTACCATGTTGCTGACCACAGTCTTCTCCGGATCACACCCAAGCAAAGGCAGCAGGTCACTCTCTTCCCTCAGGCGACATGCCTTCGGTGGTCTCAAATGCTGATTCACGTCATCAATGTGGAACTGCGTGCTTTCTGGCAAAATGATTGCGCTGCGGGCCTTGCCCGGCGGTGGTGCTCGCTCCTTGCGGCGGCTGCCCACAGGGCATATGCTGCTAGCTTGCTTGCGCTCCCTCCCCATTCGGCTTCCAATGTCGATGGGGAGTTGCCCTTGTGGAGCGACGTGTTGCCCGAGCCCGGAGCCTCCTTGACAGCCAGCCGCGTGCGCTGAGCCGAGCCGTGCCCGGAGGCTGCCCGGCTTACCAACAGCCAGCATGCAAAGCCCTCCAGTGCCCGGAGGCGTCCTTAAAGGGGGGGTTTCGGGGACAGAAAAGTCCTCATTGAGTCGGAGGAAAGAGGGCGCCTCTTGGAGGTCCATGCCACTTTCACATACACTGCATCTCCCTTCCTTGCTCTGGCCTTGATGTCCACTGTGTCAGGAGAAAGCTGGCCTTCAACTCCACAAGACAATAAGGCCATGCCAACTGTTAGATCAATTTCTGGCATTGACAATGTGTTTCGTTCACGTGTTGTTTCTTCATAAGCGAATCGGCCGAATGGCCGTTTGGCTCAAGTTTTCAACCCCCCGTCAGTTTAGCTCTGGCACCACGTGCGGACGCCATACAACGGCAGCCGCCCACATCATCGGGAAAAGGTCTCGGTGCTGGGGGCAGCTGGTTGTGGGAGGTATCCGGTGGTGCGGCAGGGTTTGCTGGGCTTGGTTGAGTACTTATACTTCTTCAGCTTGATTCCCAACTTCCCCAAACTTCTCTTTACCAACCGTCACTTCCTCAACCCGGTCATCATCCACAGCTTCACCCGAGTTGTGTTTCCGGGTGCTTTGGGTACATTATGATCTTCTTTGTACTCATTTGCTTCCCTGGGCGACTTCGTGTTCGCCCAAAACCGCAGGTCATCAGCCGTACCAGCTAGAAGCTGGGGCTGGTGATCCGGTTGCGGGACGTGATCCGCTACCTGCTCCCTCGCCTACTTGTACGTACAATGGCGTCCCCTGGAGCTTCACATCGTGGGCCAGGCTTCGTTGACGACGAGGCCAACGCCCTTCGCGGCAACGCCGCGCATGCTGCCCCCGGCCTGTGGCCCATTCCCCCGATGGTGGGCGCAGAGCCCAATCCCGGGGTGATCACGGACGATTGGATCCCTTCTCAGGTCGTGTTTGATGAGGATGCGGAGGCCCCTATCCCGGCGGCAGTGCTCCAGATCGAGGACGGACCCCCTCTAGAAGAGGCTGTGGTTCCTCCAAATCAGGTGCCCTCGTCGATTTCGCCTACGTGGCGCTCCAGATCGAAGACCAGGCTGCCCGACGCTGCCCCTGCTGCTCATCCGGAGCCGGCTCAATCTTGGTCCCTTACATGGGATCAGTTTGACCAGCTCCTCGGGAGTGGATCGCAGGCCACACCGCCTGATTTCGGTCGACTCGACTTCGATTCGGGTGTCCCCATCTCGGTTGGGAATCTGGATATTTAATCCTTTTTTGATGCTGATTGGGCGGCTCAAGCCGGACACAAAATCTGGTGGTGCACGGTTTGTTTCTGGTGTGGCCCCCCGCCGCGCCTCTTCTGTATGGCTGCGCTGCAAACAGCGTTGTGGATATGGCAATGGGGCAAACAGCTGGCGGGCGAGGCGCTGCCTGCGCTCGCCGCACTCCCCCCAACTTGCAAGGAGGCCCTTGCCCACGCCGCCCTGGTTTGCACTGGCAGCTCGCCGTCCTACTCCGGATGGGGGCCGTGCTGCCTTTGCTGGGGCTGGTTCTTGTTGGGTGCCGGGCTCGGCGTTGCGGGCACGGTGGTTTTCTTCTCGGCAATGCCGGCCTCACGGCTGCGCTTCGGCCATGCTCGGCCGACGTGGCATGCAGCAGCAGAGGCAGTGCTCGCGTGTGTGTCTGCGGGCGGGCCTGCGGGGGCTGGCTGCGCAGGCCGGCCTCCCCGCCGAGGACCTGCTGTGCCAATTGCTGCGGGAGGCCACGCGCTTTCCGGCAACAGCACCGGCCGGGCCGCAACAGAACGCGCTCGCGCGTGGTACGGGCACACGCCGCCGTGGAGGGAGGCCGCCGCCCACGGAGGCGCACGTTTCAGCGGAACGGTGACCCACGCCACGACGAGGGAAGGGGGCGGGGGGGGGCACGAGCCTTTCGGTTTGTTAGTGCTTCCCTGCGGAGAACGCTCCCTTCACGCATGCTCCCCGCAGCCGTTTTACCCGCAGCCGACGCGTAAGTCTCACACCTTTTTCTTTGAGAGGCCATGGCTAGGTGCCGCGACTGCCGCTACCGGGTGGCTGAGGAAGGGGCATGCGAGCCGTGCATTGCCGTGCGGCGCATCCAGAGCCTGGTGCACAGTCAGGCTTTGCCGGGCTGGACCGAGGAGGCTGCAGCACACCTCCTGGAAGGCGCGGCGGCTGTTCTTGTGGCGCTGGCAGACGGCCCGCCGGCCTGTGGTGGTTCCGAGGACGAAGACGAGCCCAGAGAGGCTTCCAGAACCCCCCTTCGCCGGAGCCGTGGGCGCTCTCGCTCCCGGAGCCCGATCAGCCCTCCGCCGGGCGAGCCCGCTTCGCAGCGGGGAGATGGCCGGCGCGCGGGTAGCGGCAGGGGCGGAGGCAATGGGGGCGACAAGGGCAGGGCAGCAAGCGGGGCGCGGGTCCTCCTGGGAGGCCACGAGGCCGCAGGGACCGCAGAGGCCCCGGCAAGGGCAAAGGAGGTGGCGACCAAGGCTGTCAGCAGCGAGACCAGCGGCTTGCGGGCGCAGTTGCGCAGGCCACAGCTGCAGCGGTGGAGGCCGCCCTCCGCCAGCGCTGAGTGGTTTCCACACAGTGAAAGTGCTAGAGGTTCAGCACGCCCGGTTTTTCTCGTTGCCCAGTGCCTTGAGTTTGTCCAGTCTCTCGGTTCGGCAGTGGCCAGCACGTGTTTTTTCAAGCAGTTGTCACGCTGGCGGATCCCAACTGCCACCTTTCAACTATGCAGCAGGTACAGCAAGCAAAAAGGGTGCGCGCGGCTGCGGGAGGGTCGGGGTGTGTTGCTGGGAGCACGCAAGCGCCGTCGAACCAACCCGTGGGCGGCTTTCCGAGTCGGGGAGGCTTTGCACCCAGGGCCCAACCAGGATGCCCCACGGCAGCGTGCCCTGCACGCGCTGGCGCAGATGGGGCTCACGTCGGAGATCCCCGTGGTGCGAGAGCTGAAGCCTCCGCCTTCGCCAGGCGCATCCGAGGCAGACACGCTGACCGACACGCTCAGTGCTACGACGCCTTTTGCGTCGCCACGGGCGCCGGGCGAAGTCGCTCCAACTGCGCCGGACGTCGCTACGCCGGGATTCACTCCCACGGCGGCGCCGGCGCACTGGCACGGAGTGGGCCCTCCTACTGCAGCGCCTGGGGTGAGGCTGTCATGGCTTTACGTTCCCTTGCTGCACGCGGCTGCGGGCAATCTTGCCCCCGAGGCAGACGCGGCGTGGCGATCCGCCCCCGGCACCGGCGCAACCTGGGCCGCTATCGTTGCGACCCTGCGTGACGGGCCGCCCGTGGACCCGCAGCTTTTGGCACGAATGGCGCACCAAGCAGCTGAGGCCGAGGTCGCGGCGGGAGAGGCCACTGAGCCTGAGCTCGCTCCGGCCCTCGCTCGCGCGCGTGCGCTGGGCCGGTTGCCGCCCGTGAGCGTGCCATTTGCGGCAGCGCTCTTTTTCAGCTGCGATGCGGAGGGGTATGTACCCGCAGTCGTGCAGGCAGTGCTGATGGAGGCTTATGGGGGTCACCAAGCCCTCAATGCGGCCCATACTCTCGCGTCAGAAGTCCGGCGGATGTGGGAGGAAGGTGCCCGAACTGCGCCCGCTCAACGAGCCGGCCGGCGTAGACGGCGTGGGGCGCGAGCCAGCCCCCGAGCGGAGGCCCCGGGAGTACAGAGAGACACGGCCTCTGTCACTGAGGGTTCCCCCGCCTCGCCGCCCAGCGCCAACCCAGTGCGCCGCGTGCCGTCCGCTGCCGCGTGGCGCGCGCTCGATGATGTCGATGTCGCGACGGAGTTCCGTCATCCGGTCGCCACTCTGCAGGATGTGCCGGGTTTTCTGCGCTCGGCGCTGCGTGCCGCGCTGGTGCAGGCCTTGCGCCAAGTCCGTGCCGCCCATGACGCGCCGAGGGCCGGCGACCCCGCCGCCTGCGCACGGGCTTGGAAGCTTTTTGTACTGGCCCCGCGCATGCTGCTTGCGCGCGTTGGGCAAAAAGGGCCAGAGGGGAGGCAGGCGCTCTTGGATAGAGTGGTCGCTTTCCAACGAGGCGACTGGCTCGCCTTGTTGCGGGCAGCACGTGGAAGCGCAGCGAACTCGCGCGCTGTGGCGGGTGGTGAAGCAGATGACGAACGCCGCATGCAGGCAGCCTGCGCCCGCGTCCGCAAGGGGGAAGTCTCGCGCGCGCGCCAGCTCCTCACTGCTGCGGAGCTTGCGCCCGGCACTGAGGCGACTTGGGAGGCGCTCACCGACCCCGAGCGTCGGCCCCCTGAGCCACGAGACCACATGCCCAGCGACGTGATGGCGTTCACCCCCGACGCTTTGCCACGCATCACTCCTGATGCCCTAGCTGCGGCCTTGCGCACCAGCAAGCGAGGCAGCGCGCCTGGCCTGTCAGGCATGCGCGCGGAGCATCTGCAAGTGCTGCTGCAGGACGCAGAGGGTTTGGAACTGCTCGCGTGCGCGGGCACCTGCTTGGCCAGAGCGGAAGTGCCGTCCGAAGTCGTCGCGGCCCTTGCTTTGGCCCGCCTCACGGCCCTCAGCAAACCCAATGGGGGCGTCCGCGGCATTGGGCTGGTCTCGCGCGTCCTTGCCAGGCAGTGGGCTAACGTGTTCGACGCTGCCACGCAGCCATTCCAGTACGCGTTGCAGGCGCGCGCTGGCACGGACGCGCTGGCAGCCCTGCTTCGCACTGAGTTGGAGCTGCGGCCGGACACCACGATAGTCTCGTTGGACGGGCGGAGTGCGTACGACTGTATCTCTCGCAGGGCTTTTCGACAAAACTGCGGGAGGTCGCGCCAGCGCTCGTCCCCTTTGTCCGGCTCTTCTACGGGCAGCCGTCCACGTACTGCTGGTGGGACGATGCGGGGCGCCTCCGGGAAGTGCGCCAGGGCGAGGGGTGTGAACAAGGGGATCCGCTTGTGCCAGCCTTGTTCGCGCTGGGACAGCACGATGCGCTGGTTGGGGCTGCGGCTACGCTCCAACCGCATGAAGAGCTAGCCGCCTTCCTTGATGATGTTTACGTTGTCACCACGGCGCCGGGAGCATCGCCGCCAATCTGGGCAAGACGCGGGCGTTCAACTTTACAGGAGAACCCGCGCCCGGCAACATAGCGGCGCTTGGAGATGGCGTCTGGTGCTCGGACAAAGCGACCCACGAGCGTGGCCTTGTCGTTCTGGGCACGCCCATCGGCCACTCAGACTTCGTACACACGTGGTCCCAGAACCGCGTAGCGACGGAGCGCGTGTTCCTTGACATGCTGCCCCGCGTCCCGGATCTGCAATGCGCGTGGTTGTTGTTGGCCATGTGCGCGGCTCCCCGAGCCAATCACACCCTCCGCACTGTACCGCCCACCCAGGCCGCACCTTATGCCGCGGCGCACGACGAAGCCTTGTGGGACACGCTGCTCCGGTGCTTGGGTGGCTCGCCGCCCGATGGTCTCGCGTATGCGCGGGATGTCGCGGGCCTCCCGGCTGCCATGGGCGGCCTGGGGCTGTGCTCCGCTTCGCGCGTTTCTCCAGCGGCCTATTGGGCGGGGTGGGCAGACGCGCTCACCGTCATACAGACGCGCCGGGCCGGCTTCGCGGAAGCGCGGGTCGCCGAGCTCAGCTCCCCAGCGCACGGGCCCGGTCCGCCTAGCTTGCGGGAGGCGGAGGCGGCCGAGCACAGTTGCAAGCAGAAGGTTGGACTACTGTCAGGACTTGCTGGAGGGCGCGCGCCCCCAGCACAACGACCAGGCTGTAGGCCTTGGGGACTGGCCGCACGGCTGGCAGTTTCACGCGTCGCGAATACGCCACTCCCACTTCCGCGACCGCGTGCTCTTGCCTTCGTCTCTGAGGGCGTTGCTCCGGTCCCAAGCGGGGGCTCAGGCTGGTGCCTGGCTGACAGCCATCCCGGCTGATGTGTCTACCGCATTGTCGCCAGGTTCCATGCAGGTTGCGCTGCGGCGCAGGATGCGGCTCCCGCTGCCCATCGCTCCCAACCGATGCGGGGGTGAGGGGCCCGGCTGCGGAGGCGTCGCTGACGCTTTCGGGGATCATGCCCTTGCTTGCCCGCGGACTGGTCTGCTCGCTCGGCGCGCGAAGGTTGTCGAGCGGGCCTGGGTGCGGGTCGCGCGCGAAGCTGTGGGCCCAGAAGGTCAGGTGGTGCCGCAGCAGTGGCTCGCCCACACCACGGCCGTTGGAGTCGACGCGCGGGACAGACGCCGCTTGGACCTGGTCATCTACGGTGTTTCCCCGCGGGGGGAGGCACTCTGCTGCGACGCCACGCTTGTGTCGCCGCTGACGCGCTCGGGAGCCCCTCAGCCCCGGGCGTCGGAGGAGGACGGAGCGGCCTTGCGGGTGGCTGAGCGCCGGAAACGGGCGACGTACCCTGAGTTGCTCGCTCAGGGGCCGCAGCGGCTCCTGGTGCTTGGCTCGGAGGTAGGCGGGCGCTGGAATGACGAGGCCTTGGGGCTCGTGCGGGACCTTGCGCGCTGTCGCAGCTTGCGGGCCCCCCCTGCTGCGCGCCGGCCAGCAGCCCAAGGGTGGCAGCGGCGCTGGTGGGCGCAGCTTTCCGTTGCGGTGCAGCAGGCCGTTGGGTCCACGGCCTTGGGCCGCGCATGGCCGGCAGCGCCTCAGGGCCCCGGCCTGCCCGAGCCGCCGCTGGAGCACGTGCTCAGGCTCGCCGCGGATGCGGGCGCGAGCCGCCTGCCCTTGCGCGGCTGAGCTGCTTGCCTCGCACTCGGCGCGGGTGCTGGTCTGTTCCAGCCGGCGTTTCATTTGCGATGCTTGGAAAAAGGCGCGCGCAAACAAAAAAGAAAAAATCTCAACCTTCCCGAATTAATAGATCTTTCGACGCCCTGCCTACGCATGAGCCTATTCAGGGTTTTCCTCCTGATGGAGAAAATGACCCCATTGAAGATTTCTCCCCTGCTCAAGTTGCAGGTTCGGCCCAACCCGAGGCGGGCGAACGGGCGATTGAGGATTGGCCGCAAATAGCTGGCCTTCCTCCTGTCTCAGGTTCATCTGATGTTGACATCGTTCACGATCACCTCAGTCCGGCGGATATGGACTTCATCCCTGATGCAGTATCATCTCACTTGTCAGGTACCCGCGACCGGGATGCGGACCGCTACAACGCTGGTCCAAATCCACCGCTCTCCTCAGGTACTCAAGATCGGGACGCGAACCGCTACAACGCGGGCTCAAATCCGCGAAGTCAAGCATCAGGTACTCATCGATCGGGTCGAGAAGCCATGCCGGTCTCTTCGCGGCCTTCAATCGGCATCGGACTCGGAAAGAGTCCGCCCCCGACATCATCGACCTCGAGGAGCAGTCCAGCCACCGTACCAGCGATGGATCCGAGCAGGATACACCCGGTATTGGGTCTACTCCCTTCGACCTTCTCGACATCCCCTTCCGTCAGCCACCCAGGAGAGGAAATGAAGATGATGAAACCATCCCTGGAATCCTCGAGGTAATCGATGAGGCCGAGGTCACACCAGAGAGACGAACGACATCGCTCCCGACGAGCCGCGTTGCCAAAGTACTTTCCCCTAAGCCATTCAATGATGACGTTGCTCAACGGCTTGATCTCACTCAACCTGATCCAGATCAAGCTCAACATCGCGGATCGTCATCGTCCGATAATATGTCGGGACAAACCGGCACTGACTCGCGAGCCACAAAGAGGAGCTCTGAGTCACTTGAAAGACGTGAAGCTGCCCTCCGATTGCGATTTAATCCCCCCGCTCATCACGACCCTGTTGACGTTCCTATCCACTCCGCGGGATCTGGGCTCAGCTCCAATGCTCCGATGTCTGAGAAGGAGACTGAACGCCCAGGAGCCGGAGACCTGGACTTAGCACCGTTGCCCTTGGAAATGGAGGGCTTCCATCAAATCAACCGGTCGACAACTCCCTCATCCCTACATTCTTTCAAATCGGAACTCCGGGCTGCACTCCTGACAGGAATGAGGATAGGCGCGGAGCTTATGACGCTGATAGTCGTCCTGCCCCGTCTGCATCCACAAGTGACGGCCATCCGGTTGCATCTGAGCTTCAGCGACTGCTTCTCGCGATTCACAACGAGGTCAAGGGATGCAAGGCCGAAATCCAGGGGTGCAGAACTGAGATTCGTTCATGCAGGGATGATATCAACGTTTGCGTCGGTGAAATCAAAAAGATCAATAACCGTGTTGACACCTTCGAGAAGAAGGTTGAATCATCTTTCTCTGCCGTCGCCGGAACGCTCTCAAGACACGAGGCCAAGTTCCGTGATTTCCACGAGTGGGTCGCCCGAAGCGAGAAGGAGATGAATGAGCGCGTCAAGATGTATGATGAGAGGTCCAACTCGATCATCATATCTGCTGCTGAACTTCGCGAGCAGGCCGAGTCACTTGAGAACGTCAAGGTCCAGCTCCTTAGGTTCTCCGAGATCGGGGCCCTTGAGGCTGAAGTTCGAAGAATCAAGGACGAAGTTGAGGCGAACTCTCGCAGTGTCATTGACATTGAGGGAACCATCTCAAGGGAAAGAACCATCCGTGGGAACGTCGAGACGTACATCCAGCACCTTGTTCCTGCGACCGACCTGAAGCAGTTCAGTGATAGGATGTCCGGAGCCCTCAACGAGAACTCACAGAAACAGGAAGAGTTCAAGCTTCAATTGTCCCGTATTGCTAGGTGTGTCAAGGGCCTTCATGATAAAAGCCTAGGCCCCGGGACATGCAAGAGCAGTTTATGAAACTTGTGTTGAGGGTCAATGACATCAACATGCAGATCGCTGAATTGAGGGAACAACCTCCTGCTGCCTGCGCATCTTCAAGTGCGGCGCTGTTTCGGTCGCCGGGACGGTGCCCTGGGAGAAATCTGGTGACACGGATCCCTTAACCCTGGGAAAAGCTCCTAAAGGTTCTCGATGCTCGCATCGTCAGCTCGGCGAGACCTCCTCCACCTCCTCCTCCTTCAGGACCACCTCCACCGTCACCATCAGCCCCCAAGGGATCCCTCTAGAGCCGTTGCTCGGGCTGCCGGTGCTGCCCCTGATAACCGGGCCAGATGCGCTCATGAGGAGCCTGGGCATCCACAGCATCGGGAACCTCGCTATCCATGCCGAAGCTGCGGCAAGTCAGTCTGCGAAGACTGCTTTGATCATGATTGTAACTCATGTTTCAAATGTAGCGATCAGTTTCCTAGATGCCGCGCATGCAGAGGAAGAGGAGGGAGACACGGACTTGTGACGTGTCTCATATGCAAGGATGGGTACTGCGATCAACACATCGCTTCACCCGACGATGTGCGCCGTTTTGGGTTAAATGTTCGACCTATTTGCCTCGGCTGCCTGAGAGCTGACCCCGATGGGAAAACCAAGCATCGTGGTCCCAGTGCGGGGCCTGGAGGACCTGGTTGCATTCCTGACATCGGAGTCCTGAACCGCAACAACGGAACTCCGGCTTCTGTTCCCACGCCGGAGCCGCCTGGCCGATGCCTCGCCCGTAGTCGGGCGAGCAGCTCCGAGGGGGACCATCGGCACGTATCCCGGATGTTCCCCTACGGGGGGAATTTTCACTGGTCAGGTCGAACATGGAACGTCTCAGGGAATCATTCGTGGAAGGTACGGGCCTGACACTGCTGTGACAAATGAGCAGAATCCACAGCCTCATCACGGGGTACAAGATAACTCTGGCGGGCCAGCTGGTTTCTCTCTTCCACCAGGACTCGGTAAGGGTGTGCATGGCGTCGGTGGCATCGGCGGTGTTGGGGCTCCCGACCTTCGCCGATCTTCTGCTGAAGAAAGAGTCTGCCCTCGATGCAACATCAATGTCAAGTCCAGCGTCCCCGGGACACCTCCATGCTTCCAAACTTGTTCATTATGCCGCACTTCTTTGTGTTCCGCATGCTGCCCACCATCGTCTGGGAGTTGCTCTCTTTGTGCCATATCCATTGGCAGAGACGGCGTTCTACCTCCCCATGTTTTTGGGCAGGCCACTCGGCCGCCCTTGACTTCGTTGCCATCTGAGGCGAACAAGTGCGCCAACATAGAGCTCGAGAAAGAGCCTGCGCCGCACGAGTTACGAGACTGGATCATTTCCACGAGAGAAATCGTGAGCAACGCATTCAGCTATGACTTGCCATATGCCATGTCTTGGGTCATGAGTGTCGAGAACGCCAGCACAATAGAGGAACTTGATGAAGAGTGTCTCTACCCGATCCTTGACAATAGGTTCAATGCTGCACTGAGAAAATGCACTACATCGAAACCTATAGTTGCCAAGATCAGTAGGCTGACTGAAGAGGCGGAACGAGGCTGAAAAGCCGCCAGATCCTATTCTGTCTGATTGAATACCTTCGTCCTGATGAAGTCGGGAGTCAGTCTGTCCGCACGAATGAACTTCTTCGCCTATCCCTCGGCAGAGCTGCCGGGTCTGGTGAACCTCAGCTCGAGAAATTCCTTGACAAATGGGAAGGACTCCTGGGCGGAATCACCGCACCGATTGACCACCACGTTCTTCAGCACGTTTTCTTTGAGCAGGTTCGACATTCACCATGCTTGTGATGCCTGACGTACAACACTGGGATCGTAATCCAGACGTACAAAATTACGACTGGATCATGAGGGCGGCTCGTAACGCTGTGTCGAGGTGGAAGACGAGGCACAATGTCTCTGAGATAAAGGATCGGATGTACTCCCGATCGCCACATGCTGATCGCAACCCGAATGCCGCCGCTCCTGGGGTACGCCGTCCTTCGCCTTTTGGGGATACTCGCAAGACAGGGGACGAGAGGTCAGGTGACCGTGATCGCGGAAAAACGCGGTCTGATGACCCCAGGCGAAATAGTAGGGAGCGTCCTTCTCCAGGAAGAGATCGCCGCCATGAGCATCCTGCCACCCCTGGAGTTTGTCATGATTGGCAGAAGGGGCAATGTAGGCGCGGTTCTGACTGCCGTTTTGCGCACCATGAGGAGAAACCGAAATCTCCCCGCGATGACGACGGTCCCATATACCCAGGGTACTGCAGAGAGTGGCTAAACGCTGGCAAATGCACGCGTCCGAAATGCACATACAAGCATGAGAAGCCCCCTCCTGACCTAGCTCCGCTTCCCAGGAAGCCCGCTGCCCCTGCTACTGAACAGGGGGGTGTCTCCTGATGGGCGGATTGACAGCCCCGCCCCTGGGGTTGACGAGGGTTTCTGAGAGGGGCGGGCCGTTACCCACAGGCCTCGCCGGGAATATCTAGTGCGTGCCCAGCGACCAAGTGCGGACATGGTGGCCTGATGGGTGCACTTTCCGACAAAACACCTGGCCGCTCTCCTCCCACTGATGCACAGGAGTGGTCTAGAACCGATCACCGGGCTTGCATGTTTCAGGGGCCCACAGGTGGAGGCCCCGACCTACAGCATGTGGTGTGGAGACGGACCGTTTCCATCCTCGATGGACGGGTTATCCAGGACCTTCCCATCACTTCTGACACTTCGCGGAATAGGATGTTCTGCCCTATCGGTTTTACCGGCGACGTGAAAACTACTTTTTGGTCGTATACTGACCCTGTCAAGCACGCCGCCTGGAATGCTGTTATGCGTCCGAACGTCTACAACGACAAGTGCAGCCGGACAGTTCAAATCAATGACTCCGCCATGGTTGAGTATATCGTCGTTGCTGATAACATTCTCATGAAGCAGATATCGCATGTGTCTCAGAAGTCTCGAAATCCATCCTATACTCACTCCGGGGAATTCAAGAATGCTTCAA
The DNA here is from genome assembly GCA_963377175.1 of Effrenium voratum. Classification (NCBI taxonomy): domain Eukaryota; class Dinophyceae; order Suessiales; family Symbiodiniaceae; genus Effrenium; species Effrenium voratum. The sequence goes on along the minus strand of CAUJNA010003499.1, from coordinate 529,148 downwards.
AGATCACCATTGAGCGGCAAAGTGAGAAGGCCATTCTCCGGGCACTATCCATGCAGGAGCAGGTCGCTATTGATCAGGAGGGCGAATACCTCGAATCTAAACCGATTCGACGACGCATGATGTATAGAGCATCGCGCATGTCCTCTACTCCCTCCGCTCCTGGGCACGAAAGATCGATCCGTTGGCTTGCTGATACAGGCTGTCCCATCGATCTTGTTGGACTGAACGAACTTAGCGCTGGAGGGCGGAGTCTGGTGAAGAAAGCTGGACGTACCCACGCTCTGCAGACCGCCAACGGTACGGCGTCGACCCTCGGAAGCATCGCTGCTGATATGCAGGACATTGACGAGGTGATTGATGCCCACGTCATGCAGAACACGCCATCGCTCATCTCAATTGGTAAACGCTGCATGGAGCAAGGTTATCAGGTGAGCTCCCCGTCCTTCAAGGGCCTGGTGGCAAGGAGATCGTACTCGACGTGCTGAACAACGTCCCGTACTTGCCTGCCTCACGTTGCAACTTCAGTTCTCCGGTGACTGACCTGCGCCCTGACATCCCTGCTGTTCCCGCTCCTTCTGCACTTTCCGGGGATATCATCCCGGAGGCATCAAACGACATGCCTGCGGTATCCGAAGGCCATCCTGGTTCACCTGACCCTGATCCTCCCGCCTCTGATCCAAATGAGGATACCGTCGAGCTTGAAGGCCACGGCCCTCTGCGTAGCGCCGAAGACTGGAGAGCCGATGCCTTGACCCTCCGCCACATGATGACCCATCTTCCCAAGAACCCTTTTTGCTCTCACTGCCAGCGTGCCAAGATGGAGAATGTTAGGCTGTTCCGGAAGAAGGGCGCGGCTGGTCACGGAGCCGAGGATTTTGGCGACCTAGTCACCGCCGACACAATGGTTCTGCAAGGCCTGCGAGACAGAGGCATCAACGGCGAGGCCGATGCCATCGTCTTCTACGATCTCGCCACTTCGTGGATTGACGTCATGCCCGTCATGAGCCGCTCTGATGCGAATACTGTTGACGCTTTTAACCGCTTCGCAGGGCCTCAGAACGACATCAAGATGATGCACACTGACCAAGCTAAAGAACTTGTCAGTGCTTGCAAAGAACTGCGCTGGATACACGAATGGTCTACTCCGGGGATGCCAAAGACCAACAGCATCATTGAAAACAAAGTCAAATTAGTCCTTCATGGTGCGCGTGTGCTTTTGCGTCAAGCCGGGTTAGAAGCCCGATGGTGGCCATACGCAACAAAGTACTTTGCCGTCGCTAGGAACATCGAGAATCGGGGAGGTGGAAGCGCGTGGTCCAAAAGACACCCCCCCCTTCCTTTCAACGGCAAGCTTCTTCCCTTCGGTTGCCTGGTTGATTTCTTCCCCGTCGCTCCCAAACCGCGTCGAGTTGAAAAGGGGGGGATCAAAAACGCTCCCGAAGATCAAAATAAGTCTGCTGAAGCTGACTATTGGAGCAAAGACGAAGAGAATGAGTGCGTTATCCGTATACACCGGACGCCCAGAAAGAAACTCTTCGATCCAAGGGGCTCCAACTGCCCAATCGACGTTGACTTCCTCGCCGACGAAACTCTCACCATCATTAAGTATCTCAACGGTGAAAATGACTCCATTCAATCAACCACGTGGAGGAACCTGAGTGATCATAGAGATGATCAATCGCAAGATTGGATTGGCGAAGCCTATTTTCAGGTCGACGTTCACGCTCTTGAGAAATGGGGCGAAACCTCAAAAGAAGGCGCACCCCCTTCTGATGATGAATATGAACCCATGTCAGCCGAAGAAATCGAGGAAGCTCTGCGTGACTGCGACTATGATCCCCTCGCTGACTTCGCTGAAGAAGTATCTAGTATCGCTCCCGCTGTTCCTGGTGAAGAGCACGATCAATATAAGGCTCCCAAGTTCGCTCCTGTCGCCAAACCTGGTGTTTTCCTTGGTTACCGGTTCGAACCTGGAGGGAAATGGAAGGGCGACTACTATGTTGCCGACCTCGAGCACTTTCAGGCTGGAGTTGTTCGACCCAGTATTCATCAAGTGAAGCAGATCTACCACAATGCTGAAGAACCGTACGTCTTTCCTCTGCTAAAAGCATATGAGGCTCGCACCCGTGAAATTGCATCATATAAGCATGATCGCCTGTCAAGCCCTGATCACTTCAGCGGGAAGAATCTGCCCCGAAAAGACGAGTCATTCAGCTTCGATGAGGGACGCTTTGACCCTGAAGACGACGAGGGTGATCATCAAAATCATCGACAGAATGACGACTTCGGCAATGTTCCTAAGACTGACCTCAAAAATCGCCACATCTCGGACGATTCTTCCCCTGACAAAAGGGATGATTACTGGGTGCGCTTTGAAGAAGAAAGGTCCTGGCATCGCTACCACATCAAGGCGAGAAAGGACTTCTTTGGAGACGATACCCGTCCTCTGCCTTCAGGGGGGCCGATCCAAGCTGATCTCGACGACGTGAGGGTCACTCATTGCACCTTCCTCGACTCCAGAGATGAGGTCTATCGCGATTCCCGTGACGTATATGCCAGCGGCCATCGGGTTAGAACACACAAGTTCTGGACCGGGGTTACCATCCTCTTTGACAAGGGCTGCGCGCCCAAGAGGAGGCGTCCCTCTCCCAAGAAACCGCTCTGCGATGACGTGCCACCAGGAAATAAAGAGGATATTGATTATCCTCAATCCTCTAAGCGCAAAGAACGTCCCTACACCGGGACGGGGAAACCCAACTCCATCTCTTCCGATGATTGGAGAGCCATGTCGCTCATTGCGCGAAGGATCTATGTCAGCACTGAGAGGGAGCTTGAGGTTGAGAAGTCTCGCTCCAAGTCCGGCGACGATCCCCCTGGCGCTCCGGCCACCTCCACCAAATCACTCCTCATTGAATTTGCATGCGAAGCCGATTCCGCACTTTCCGCCACGATGTTTGAATATGGTGGCGATGCCATTCGCGTGCACAAGGACTCCTTTGATATCCTTAAGAGTAAGGATGTTAGGAGGCTGATCGAGATCGATAGGAAGAATCCTAAATGTGATCTTTGGTCTTCCATTCCCTGTGGACCTTGGAGTACCTGGCAATACGTTAACCTTTCTCAGTACGGACCCGAGTTCGCTGCCGAGCTCAACGACGCTCGAAGACAGTCCCAAATCATGTTCGCGGCCTTCACTCGTGTTTCTCGTGAAGTGCGGAAGGGTGGCGGACGAATTGCCTATGAATGGCCGCGTCATTGCCTTGGGTGGTCTCAACCCTTCATGAAGAAGTTTCCTGATGACCCTGAGATTCTCACTGTCAATATTGACGGATGCGACTTCGGAATGAAGGACAAAAACGGGACGCCCATCCGGAAGCAGTGGAGAATCGCCACGAACTCTTCCGACCTCGCCGCCGCGCTTGGGGGTCGAACATGTCACCATGAAAAGGGGTTTGCGCACGCCAGGATTGAGGGATCCCTCACTCCGCTCACTGCTCTCTATCCGAAGCAGATGTGCCAGACAACCATCAAGTCCTGGTACAAAGGGAGGACTGAGAGGTCTACGATCCCTGTCGCTGTCGCCGAGCCCAACAACCGTGCTGCATGGAAGAGGGACCCCCATGCACTCTACATCCACCCACTTCGGGAAGGGGTCACTGTCCCTAATCGCGGGACTCCTGAAAGCGTTGGTCTGGATGTTCGCTCGGCCGATGACCACAAAGTTCCTGCTGGCGACAAAGCCACCATCGGGACTGGCTTCGCCATCACCATTCCCGAGGGTGTCTACGGGAGAGTAGCCCCCCGCTCTGGCCTGCGGCCAAGCACATGATTGACATCGGTGCCGGCGTTATTGACCCCGACTACACCGGAGAGATCAAGGTTGTAATCTTCAACCATTCGCACAGCGACTTCCTCATCAAAAAGGGAGATAAAATCGCGCAACTCATTCTAGAGCGCGTCTCTATTCTTGAACCCATCATATGCGTGCAAAAGCCGCGTGCCACCGAAAGAGGGGGGCAAGGATTCGGCAGCACTGACAAAGGTGCCCCCGCTGCATCTGCTACTTTCCCCTCACATTCGTGGTCCTCCACTGGAAACACCGAGTGGTTTGCCATGCCTCGTCGATGGATCCGGTCACAGTCCATTTCTCGGGCTTCCTCCGTTCAGCGCGCCCTGTGCCTCGGAAGGAGGCAAAGCTCAATCCCAAAGCTTTTGCCGCCCTAGAAAAGGAGTGGAAGAAGCTTAGGGATCTTGAGTGGCGTGACGTCGCTGCTGAGGCAAAACGAGGAGGGACCAAAGTTCATGTCGGCCGGATCTTTGACATATGCGTCGAAAAGAATCACGAACTCGGCGAGGATGACCCGAACAGGAAGTTCAAGGGCCGTGTTGTCTTCGAGGGATGTCACGTTAGAGACGAATCCAATGCCTGGGCACTGTTTTCCGAAATCACTTCGTGCCCTGCCACCATGGCGGCGGGAAAGGTTGCTGACGCATACGGACTATTACCAGGAAACTCGCTTGAGGTTAGCGACGGAGAATCCGCGTTTTCGCAGGCGTTGCTCGGTGGAACCAAGACCTGGATACGCCTTCCCCATGACCAATGGCCGAAGGAGTGGGAGACCATGCAGGACCCAGTGTGCCCCCTTGTTCTTGCGCTCTATGGACATCCTGACGCTGGTGGTTTCTGGGAACAGCACTGCGAGACCCAACTTAAAAAGGTTGGTTTCGTGCCCATCCCTGATTGGCCCAGCGTTTTTCGTCACCCTGCACTTGAGACCTTTCTCGTTGTCTATGTCGACGATTTCAAACTGTGAACCGTTAATAACACGGGTGCACTCGAAACCGTTGGCTCAAGGAACACAAACAGCGCGGTGCTGCGCACATAGGTTATGAGCCCAAACGCCCCCTGACAAGGGCCAGCCATGGACCCAGGCATGCGGAAGAGGAGGGCGAGATCGGTGGACGTCGCCGGCATGGGCATCCTGGTGGCTGAGCCGGACGGGGAGGTCACCTTAACCGGCGAGGCCGCGGATGGGGTGACCGACGGCGAGGACCGGGGGAGGGAAACGGGTAGGCCGGTGGAGGTGAACCCGTTCTGGAGCGAGAAGGCGAGGGCGGAGGCGGAGCTTCAGGCCCACAGGCCCAGGGATCTCCCAAGGGTGCCCGAAGGGTCGGAGGAGAAGGGAAAAGGAGATCAGGAAGGGTGGCAACATCCCGAGACGGTGAGTAGCGGGAAGTCGGAGGATTGGGAAGAAGTGAAAAGGAGCCTGCAGGAGGACCTTGAGAAGGAAGCGGATGTCGACCTGGAAAGAAAGCATGGAAAGGGGAGCAGCGGGGATGGTCGTCGGGCTCCGCTTGGAGGCTGGCCACCAGAGGCTCGCGAAGGAGATCATCCGGGAGCCCATCGGGGTCGAGGGCGTCCTTCAGAAGCCCACGGAGGGTGGTACGATGATCGAGGTCGCGGGCATCCTTCGGAAGCTCATGGAGGGTGGCTTGATGATCGAGGACAAGGGCATCCTTCGGAAGCTCATGGAGGGTGGCAAGAGGACCGGGGTCGAGGGCATCCTTCGGAAGCTCATAGAGGGTGGCATGATGACCGAGGTCAAGGACATCCTTCGGAGGCTCATGGAGGGCGGCCTGATGATCAGGGACGAGGGCATATTCCAGAAGCTCATGGAGGGTGGAAAGGAGGCCATGGACATCGTGATCTAGCAGGAGTTCCAGGAAAAGGGCATGCTGGGTCGGGTCGGCATGAAGAAGGAAAGGAAAGTGAGGTTCCTCGAGGAAGGCGCCCGATCTATGGAGGTGGTGGAACCCGAGGTGGAAAGGGGGATTCTCGAGATCGCGGAGAAGGGGGCCGAGCTGGAAGTGGGCATCGTCCTTCGGTGCCAAGTGGAGGCATAGCCCCAGGAGGATGTGGAGGTGTCGGACCTTCGGAGGTGAACACGACGCGCGAGGAAGCGAGGGCATCAACAAGGGCAGGTTTCAGGCCAATGGAGCTCCACATGGTGTGGAACCCAGCAACGAAGGTGTGGTGTCCGGAGGGCAACCTGCCAGAGGGCCTGAGGTATGAGGATGAGGAACTCATTCCAGGGGGAGGAGGAGGAGAGGCGGAAATGTTCGACGTGCAGGAGGCCATGGAAAAGCAATTGCTGCTGGCCTGCCGCATGATCCGGGGGATGGAGATGGAAAGAGACCACCTTAGGGGGACCATCGCCGAGAAGGACCGGCTCTTGGAGATGCGGAACCGCACGATCAACCAGTTCCTGGGTCAGGTCCGGGAGGCCGAGGGCCAGCTTCGAGAAGCGCAGGATGAGGTGTCAGCTTGGAGGTCTTGGTGGAACCGCTGGGAATGGGACGGGTCTCAATGGAGGAGACAGGAAGGCGAATGGAATGCAAATGAGTTTCACACGCCGATGGAGACAGGAGAGAGACATGGAGAAGGTGGAGGCCGGGATCGAACGAGGTCTCCACATCCACCCCCGTATCCACCGAGGCCGAGGACGCCGGATAGGAGGAGGACTCCAGGAGGCACAGAGGTTCCGGGCGGGACACCACCGGTCTCGGGAAAAGGAGGAGGAGCGCTTCGCCTGGAAGGAGGAGGTGGCTATGCCAGGGGGAGAGAACCAAGGGAAGGAGAGCTGTACACCTGGGAGAAGGACTTCGAGACAGGTGGCTTGAGGATGGTGCCGGCTATGAGATCCCGAGATGAGTGGGCGTTGACGTGGGAAAGATCAGAGGAACTCGAGCGGCAGGTTCCAGTGCCGCCACCGGGGTTGGATGTCAAGGCCATCGTAGCCCCGGAGCAGGTGCATGAGAAGGTTGCGGAGACCACGGGGGTGATGGACTCTTGGCCGGAAGATGTGAAGGCGATGTTGGCAGCAGGACAGCTTCGAGAAGAAGCGATAAGGGCTGCGGAATTGCCGAAGTTGCCGGAGCTAGGGGCCAAAGAAGCGGGGCCACTGGCGGCGGGGGACTGGCTAGCGGAGATCCGACCGATTATGATGGACCTTAGCACGAGCGCGGCGGTGTGGTGGGAGCACATCATGCACCACGCGGAGAAGGCCTATCAGAGGTGGTTGGATATGCGGCCGGTGGAGAGGCTGAATGTGGTGCCGGAAGAGCCGGGATGGCTGGGAAAGTACCCTTTCTCCAGGGTGGAGCAGAGAGGGGCCGGGCTTTTGCTTCGGGCGTTGCCTCAGAGCTTGAGACAAGAGGTGGTGTCGAGGCGGACAATGTCAGCAGCGGCTATGGTCTTCAAGGTCTTGACGATGTATCAGCCTGGGGGGCCAGCGGAGAGGCAGAGCTTGCTTAACTACCTGGTGGAGCCGAAGGTGAATGGCAACACGGTTCCGGGGGAGGTGCTGGCAGCGGTTAGACAGTGGAGGAGGTGGTACATTAGGACCACGGAGCTGAAGCTGGCAATGCCGGACCCGTCGCTGCTGTTGAGGGCGCTGGATGGCATGACCAATGGCATTGCAAAGGAGGGGAGCCAGGTACACTTTCGGCTGAGCTTGTTGAGGAACAGCCTTGGGGTGGATGTCTCCCCGACGCAGGAAAGCATCGTGCAGCTGGCGGAGTTCATTCAGGCGGAGGTAGAGGTGATGGTCGCGTCTAAGCCAGAGGAGAAGGGCCCGAAGGTGAAGAGTATGAGGCAAGCAGAGGCGCAAACCCCGCGGAAGGAAGGAGACAAGAAGGTCTGTGGATTCTTTGCGGGCGGGAGAGGTTGCAAGATGGGAAAGAATTGCAACTATAGCCATGACTGGTCGGCGATTGACCGGAAGGCGGATCGGTGCTGGATTTGCGGTTCGCTACAGCACCGAAAGGGGGAGTGTCCGGTCAAGCATGAGGCAGCCGGAAGAGCGGGCACAAGACAAGGAGAGTTGCAGCCGCAGCAGCAGCAGCAGTCGCAGCAGCAAAAGCCAAAGGTTGCGGCGGAGAAGGGGGTTGTGGAGGAGCAGCCAGGGGCGGAGAAACCGGGACAGCGGGGGCAGCATGTCCAGGAGCTGTTGTGTGAGGCGACGGGGTTGCTGAAGTCGTTGAAGACGGTGAAGGCGATCCGAGTCAGGGCGGTGAAGGCCGAGGAGGAGTTCTTCGGGCTGCTGGATGGAGGGGCTACCCATGCCCTTCGCCAAGCCAAGGAAGGAGAACTTCAAGGGGACCGGGTAAAGGAGGTCACAGTCGAGTTGGCGGCAGGGACGGCTCAGTTATGGCAGCAGAAGGACACCCGGACATTGCTGTCACCAGAGAAGATCGAGCCGATTGTGCCGCTGGCAGGGCTGGTTGAGATGGGATATGGCATCACGTGGAACAACAAGGGCTGCGTCGTCAAGCATCCGGCGAAGGGCGACATCAAGGTGGAGATGAAGAACGGTTGTCCAATGGTCCAAGGAGGAGAGGCTTTGCAGCTGATCGAGGACCTGGAGAACTTCAACCTGAACCGGAGGAGGATATGCAAGTTGTCCCAGGTGGAGGAGACGGTGATGGCCAAGTGGAAGGCCAGGTGGGCGGAGGTGCCGGAGGCGGTTTGGGAGGTGCTGGGAAGCGGGCTGGAGATGTGGGATCCGGCAGGGCCTTTCAAGCAGGACTTCCACAAGGTGCTGCCGTGGAATAGAAGAATGAGGAGGAAGGTGGAGGCAGCAAAGAACGTCGTGCTGCATCTCTTTTCGGGCAAGGATCAGAGCTTCTGGCAGGACTCGGCGGAGGTGGTCCTATGCTTGGACCTGCAGCGGGGCCAGGACATCCTTAACCCGGCGGTGAAGGCTTACTTGTTCCAGCTGTGCAGCATGGGCAAGATCTCTGGGATAGTGGGAGGGCCGCCGTGTCGAACGGTGTCGGTTTGCAGATATCAAAGGCCTGGGCCAGAGCCACTTCGGAGCAGGGGAGGCCGGGGAAGGTTCGGACTCGATGGTCTGTCGGCGGAGGAGCAGTTGAAGGTGCATCAGGATTCGGCGTTGTGGTTGATGCCGATGGCGCTCTTCGAGGTTGCTCGGGAGGCGAGAAGCGAGAAAGGTTGGATGGTCCCGGCTTTCGTGCAGGAGAACCCGAGGGACCCAAAGGAGTGGCTGGGAACGGGGGAGAATGGAAAAGGCACCAAGCAGCCGGAACTCGGGTGGGCTACATTTTGGGCCTGGCCGGAGACAGAAGAGTTTGCGGCAAGGCTCGTGGCGAAGCTGGATCAAGGACCATTAGGACACGAGCGGAGAAAGCCGACTACGCTGCTTACCAACCAGGTGGAGGTCATGGCCCTTCATGGTCTGGCTGGACCTGGGGATCAGACCGGCCGGAGTGGGACGGTGGAGGATCGCATCAAGGAGTCGGCAATGTGGGCAGCATGGGCACCAAAGTTGAAGGAGGCGATCAAAGCAAGCCTACAGCGGGTCAACCGGGAGACGCTGGAGGAGGTGCGGGTGAAAGCAGCAAGAGGGCCGACGAGGGATGAGCAGTGGAGGATGCACGTGGAGAACGAGCATGTTCCTCATCGGCGAGATTGCAGGGTATGCATGGAGGCAGCAGGCCGGGCAGGCGCACATCGGAGGGTTCGGGCGCCGAATGCCTTTGTGATGTCGGTGGACATCCTGGGGCCGACCCGAGAAGGTGGAGATCAAGACGGTGCTAAGGCAAAATACGCGGTGGTCACGGTCCTCACGGTGCCGGTGAAGAAGTCATCTGGGGAACCACTGGTTAGGCTGGGAGAGGAAGAGGAAGAGATTGATGGAGCTGGAGAGGGCGGCTTAGGCCCATATCCAGAAGGTGAGGAGCTACCTCGGGGACCTGAAGAATTACCGGTGGAGGAAGAGGATCTCTTCGCGGAGGAGGAGGAGAGGGGTTCAGCCCCGGGGGAGGAGGGTCGGGTTGAGGTAGAGAAGGCAGAGGAGGAGACGAGAAAGTGGAAGGAGAAGATCAAAGACCTGGAAGACGTCGCGGTTCGCAACTTGACGTTCGCAGTTCCGATTCGGTCTCGGAATCGTGATGTGGTCCTTCAAGCAGTCGCGGAGTGCTACAGCAGGTACAGGGCTGCTGGGTTGCAAGTTCTGCGGGTGCACACGGACCGGGCCAGGGAGTTCACCTGTGCAGCTTTCCGGGCTTGGGCAGCGGAAAGGGGTCTGTGGCGCACGGTGACAGCAGGTGATGAACCTCAAGCAAATGGCCGTTGCGAGAGCGAGGTCGGTGTAATCAAGGGGAGAACCAAGGTGCTGCTGGAAGCGAGCGGGGCGCCAAAGGAGAAGTGGCCACTGGCTTTGAGGCATGCAGCAGAGCTGAGGTGGAGGAGTCAATTGCGGGCTTTAGGAGTTCCGCAGCTTCCGCTGGTGCCGTTTGGCAGCCGGGCGATGGTGAAGGTTAAGAGGTGGAGAAAGAATAGGGATTGGCCCCAGAAGTTCGAGCCGGTGCAGGTGTGGGGACCGTCCAAGGATATGGCGCAGGGCTACTACGTGGAGTGCGAGGATGGCTGCTTCGTGCGAGCGGCGGCGGTGGTGGTCACGGTGTCGGAGCAGATCGCGGAAGAGGAGCGGCAAGTGAGGAGGCGCCTGAGGGGGAAGCAACCAGAGCCGGCCTGGGCGGCCGGGGGGGAGGTTGTGGGTGTTGTGGGTGCAGCAGAGGCGGCGCCTGACGCTGAATCAGCACTAGCTCCAGGGGCCAGGATTGCGAAGGCAATGGAGGAGCGGAACGGAGCGGTGGAAGCAGAGATGATCATTGGGGTGGTCGCGACAGATCTCTCCCGAGCGCCTAATGCAGGGGTCAGGTGGCTCACACCCCTGAGCCGGGAGAGACAAGAGCAAGAAGGGGCGAAGGAATGGGAGGAAGAGCTGGTCCACTGGCATGGGAACTTGAAGAAAGTGTGGTGGGAAGAGAAGGAGTTGTTGAGTGGAGAAGGAGTTGAACAGTGGCAGCTGGAGTGGACCAAGAAGATCGCAAAGGACATTAGAAGGTTGGAGGAAACTTTGAAGAGCCTTGAGGGAGAAGAAAGGAGAGTAGTCAAGGCGGTCCAAAGGTTAGAGGAGGAGGAGTTCCTGCAGACTAAGACGATTCCGCTGGACACGATCCGAGGAGAATTGGAGTTGTGGAAGGAAGCCATCGCGGAGGAGTACGCGTCGCTCACTGCCGAAACACAGGCGATAAAGCCGTTGTCAGCGGCGGAAGCGGAGGAACTCATGAAGCACGCGGAGGTGGAAGTGGCGACCGGCAAGGGGGTGTTCACTAGGAAGGCAGGATCAGGGAGAAGAAAGGTCCGAGCGGTGGTCTGCGGGAATCAATTGTCAGGGAAGGAAACTAAGGAAGAGGTGTTCGCGGGAGGGGCGGACAGCATAGCATTGCGGGCCACTCTCCGCAAGGCGGCCTTTGAGCAGTGGAAGGTTGGAACGGTGGACGTGAAGACAGCGTTCCTGCAGGCGCCCAATCAGAGGCAGAAGCTGCTGGTGGTTACCCCGCCCAAGATCTTTGGGCAGGCTGGGGTCACCAAGGAAGGAGAACGGTGGCTGGTCTTGAAGGCGTTGTATGGGTTGAACACAAGCCCAAAGGACTGGGGTTGCCACAGGGATAAGACTATGGCAAGTTTTGGTTGGCGGGTCAATGATGTGGACTTCAAGATTTACCCGCTGGAGGGCAACCTGTGGGCAATCAGGGAGGTGGAGTCCGGGGCCACGGTGGGGAACATCGTGGTGTATGTGGACGATATGTTGGTGGCGGCTAAGGAGGGCGTCATGAAAGGCTTCATGCAGAGGCTGCAGCAGGAGTGGAAGACATCTGCCCCGGAGGTGGTGGAAGGGGGCACTCCGGTTACGTTCTGCGGCATGGAGATCTGCGAGAAGGAAGGGGGATTCTGGTTGGGTCAGTCGGCGTATATCCGGGACCTGGTGGGAAGATACCCCGAGGTGAAGAATTTTGACGTGCCTGCGGTGAAGGTGGAGCTGGCAGAGGAGGAAGAAGTGGACAGAACAGCGGATGATGTTCGGGAGGCGCAGGTAGCCCTGGGGGAGCTGTTGTGGGTTTCGACCCGAACAAGGCCGGATGTGGCGTTTGCGGTGGGTCAAGCGTCTAGAATGGTGGCGCGGAATCCGAAGCAGGCGTTGCAGGCGGCGAAGCAGATCCTGGGTTATTTGAAGGGGACGGATGAGGTGGGCATCATCTACAGGAAGGAGATGAAGCCGAGAGAAGGGGAAGTCGAATTCCCGGGCCCTCAACATATGGGAACGCTGGAGATTCAGGCGGATGTGAGCTTCGCACCAGGAGGAGGACGGTCCATTCAGGGCGTGATGGTGATGTATGGAGGAGGCATCATTGCGTGGGAATCCACAAGGCAGGCGTACACCACGATGTCCACGGCAGAGGCGGAGCTCACGGGCTATGTGCAGGCCACTGCTATTGGAGAGGCGGTGTCATCGTTGGTGGAAATGTTGGAGGTGAAGAAGGTTCGGAAGATGATCTTGGGGGACAATGCGGCAGCCATCAGCATCATTACTACGCCAGCATGTGCGTGGAGGTCGAGGCATTTGAAGTGCCGGGCTGGGAAGCTGACGGAGCTCATCGAGGAGGAGGATTGGCGCTTGCGACATCTTCCGGGAACTCTTTTGGCGGCAGATGGCCTCACGAAGGCGTTGACCAAGACCCAGTTTGAGAAGTGCCGGAGAGGAATGGGCCTGGACGTTTTGGAGGGGAAGAAGGTGAAGAAGGTGCTGGGGAGCAAGCCCAACGGCACGTTCGGAGCTGCGGGATGGTTGGTGGTGGATAAGCTGAAGGCGGTGATTGGCATGCTCAGCCTGGCGGCGGGGGCAATGGCAGAGGAGGTGGTAGAGATTGATGAGGAGTCAATCCCAGTGGAGTTGATCCTCACGGTGGTCGCAGTTCTGGCTGTGGTGGTGTGGGAGATCACCAAGAAGGCCTGTGGGACAAAAGTGAAGAAAATAAAAGGACCGGTTGAAGAACCCAGTCAAGAAAAGAAAAGACCGCGAGAAGAGGCTCAGAGCCCACCGAAAGAGACGGCGGGGAGCGGCACCGCAAGGGGAACTGAGTTTGAAGGGTCTGGACGGGGTTTTCTGGGGGGGAGGACTACCGGCAGTCCAAGAGACCAGGGACCAGGGGAGGACGGGACGGACGATGGGACTTGGCCTGGGACGGGTGCACTTTTGCCTAAGGAGGCACCCCGACCGAATAGGTCATGTAGATCCGGGGCAAAGTCCCAGGAGCAAGACTTGGTGGTAGTGTGCCATGTGCGTGATGGTGCCGGGGGCAAGCAACCGGTGAGAGCGCCGAGGTCAGTCTTGGGCACGGAGCGCATGGAGTACTACCGCAAGATGGAGCAGCTCTCGGAGGACAGATGGGCCTTCTTGGAGGCGAGGAATCGGGGGGTCCCTCTGCATGGACTTCAGGGAGCGCTATGGCATGAAGGAGGATGGAACCCTAGGCCCGGGGGAGCTGGTCAGGGAAAGGAAGAAAGAGAAGTTGGCCATGGGCAAGAAGAGCAAGATGGCCTACAACATGGTCAGGTGGTGTCGGGGGTGTGTCATCGAGAGCGAGGTCAATGTAAGGATCGGGCGGCGGTGGCTGGGCTGATCGAGTTGCGGGGTGCGGCATCAAGCTCGAGCAGAGGAGGGCGCTGCGCTGGAGAGGACAAGTGAGGGCGGGGTAGGCGGTTATGGCATAGTAGCCTTTTGAAACCGGCGGACCCGCGGGTCACTGCGAGAGACGGCTGAAAGGCCGTCATGATGAGTGGATGCAGAGCATCCAGGGGGAGTGTGAACCGTTAATAACACGGGTGCACTCGAAACCGTTGGCTCAAGGAACACAAACAGCGCGGTGCTGCGCACATACAAACAAAGCGGCCCATCGGCTAACCTCGCCGAGGGATGGAGACTCATAGGTTCCGTCATCAACATGGAGGAGCCCCGTCCTCTCAAGAGATATCTCGGCTGTGAACACGAGTTCAGATCTGCCACCGTTGATGGGCCCTTCGATCCGAGAACTGCTTGGACTGTTGGACATCCTCCCTCAAAGCCTATACCCGAGATGCGTTTTGGACCGGACCGAAGACCTGCTGCCGACGCATGTCGCGGCAAAGTCAAGATCAACCTCATCAAATACAACGAATCTTGCTTCATGCAAGCATGTGTTGAACGCTACCTCGAACTATGCCAATCGAAATTTCCTAAAGCTCTTCAGACTGTCGAGACCCCGTTCCTCGACGAGAGCAAGCCCGAATTTGACGAGAACCCGGTAAACCCGGAGTTTGACAAACTCGTTGACCAGAAAGAAGACATCGAGATTATCTCTGCCAGGCCTGGCGTCCTTGGCGACGCAGCAGCACAGGTCTTAATGAAAATTCTGTATGGTGCTCGAATGGGCCGATATGATTTGATCCGACCTGTGCAAGCGCTTGCCAGCAGAATCACGAAGTGGAACCAATTGTGCGACAAGAAGCTTCACAGGCTCGTGTCATACATTAACTCCACTATTGAGTTACACCTCTATGGGTGGGTTGGCGATCGATCTGATATGATTGAAGTCGTCACCTACTGCGATGCTGATCTCGCCGGCGATCGAACCGACGCAAGAAGCACATCCGGGGTCCTCGTGTGCCTCGTCGGCCCCCGCACCTACATGCCCATCACCGCCGTGAGCAAGAAACAGACATCTGTTTCGAAGTCTACTCCTGAGGCCGAAATTGTCGCCCTCGATCACGGTATTTCCACGGAGGCCATGATGCTCGCCGCTCTCTGGCACTTTGCCATCGGTCACGGCTCCTCTGACTCAATCATATGTAAGTGCAAAATCAAATATGACGCCTCGATCCCACAACCCATCAGCGTCCTTGAGGACAATGAAGCTGCTTGCAGAATAATCGTCACAGGCAACAACCCGAACATGCGGCACATGTCCCGTACCCAGCGGGTTGATATCGCGTGGCTCAATGAGCGATATAATGACAAGATATTCCGTTTTGTAGCACGCCCTTCGGACTATCAAGGAGCCGACATCCTCACCAAGGCGTGTGTCGACAAGATCGTATGGAGCAAAAATCTCCACACCCTTGGGATGTTCAAGCAGGGGTTTCTGCAATCATATCTCTCCCACCCCACCCAACCCGTGCATATTCCCCCTGCCGCTCCTGCTCTTCCACCAATCAGGGGGGTTCGCATTGAATCCGATCATGACTCAAAGTTCAACGCCTTCATCAACGACGCCAACATCTCAGATTGCAGGATTTCAATCAACGAGATTAGGGCGTCTGAGAATGACAGCCTGACCGTCGTCATTGACTCCTCTGTGTTGCCACTCTTGCCCCCTCAGCGCGGGCACAGAGTCGTAAAAATCGATCTCGATGATGGTGGTACCGGAGGGATCACTACGTATACTGGGTTAAAAGGAAAAAGAGATAATTTTGCCATTTTCAATATTTTTCCTTCATGCCCGGATTCCTGCAAAAGGGATTGGTCCAAGATCAGGAAGTTCCGTCAGAAGTGCGACGCGCTTACTGCCTCTACTCTTGCCTTTGCCCTGAATGCCATTCATCACGATTTTGGCATTGTTATTGGGTTTGGTGGTGACCTACCCGGACTCTGTATTCAGAAAATCCGTCAATTTATTGATGACCATGACCTATATAGGTCTAATCTATGCAGTTGCCAGGTTGGAGCTCACGGTCACGCCACTATTGTTACCGTTGCCGTGAACAAACGGACCAATGATCGATTGCGCTTTGTACCATGCTCCATCTCGCTTCGAAACGGGAAGGATGATTTCTCTTTTCACGATGTTGCTTGGGAAAAGATTTTCGAAGGAGTTTTCGGTTGATGTCTTCGATCTCTTTTGACCCATTGTACACATGTTGCTCGCCATGCAGTATGGGATGATTCTGAGCGTATTACATGCCGCCTTTTGGCTCTCCCAGCTGAAAACGGCTTCCTCGGAAGCCGACATCGGCAAGTGACGCACATTACTGATCACCTCAGGACCTTACGGAACTTCCCCTACACGCGGGGCTTTGACCTTTTTCTTGATGGTACTGTCGATCTTGAGAATGTGTATGATTCCTCATTTGATCTGGTTGAGCTTCTCTACCTCATTTATCTATGTGAACCCGAGTGTTGCACGTAGCCGCCTCGCCTCGCGCTCTGGGCCGCTGCTGCGACATTCCCTGGCCCGGGTGACCCGGCCTTGGCCGCCGGTCGGCTGCTGGTGATCTTCACCACTTTCACGCACCGCTGCTGTGCGGCCATTGGTGATCTCCATCGCCCTCCTGCACCGCCGCCGGCGGTCGCCTTGAACCACTTCCTACTTCCGTTGCATCAACGCGAGTTCTGTGATATGGCTTCCGCGGAGAGCGGGTCGATCACAGGGGCTGAGCCTGAGAAAAGCCTCCCCACACCTCGCAGCGCATCCTCGTTGCGGTTTCCCTACACTGTCACCGGCCGCGTCAGAGCCGTGGCCAACATCCTGCAAAACAGCTTCAACGGCTGGGTTTCCAAGCTTAACGGGCGTGCGGCCTTAAAGGCTGCCCGTTTGAGCGATGTGATCACCGGAGAGCAGGTGGAGACTATGATCAATGGTCTCGTCAAGTGCGACAGTTACGACTCCTTTCCCGAGGATGTTAGGACCAAAATCCTAAATTACCGGAGAGGTAGGGCGGCTAACATCGTTGCCCTGCTCAAGGATTCTGGTTTTGTCGCAACCGAGCACAATGCCCTGACAGCTGCGGCAATTCTGTGCGATGCGATCCCTGTCCGTGGCTCTGCCACCCATTGCATCCCTGATGCCCGCATAGCGCCGCTCGGGATTGATGATGAGGCGAATGACGTCGACGAGGGTGGTCTTCGTCCATCACGAATGCCGACGGGGAATTGAAGAAAAGCTGGAGGACTGAGTACTCGGCGGTCAGGCAGAACCAGTACAAAAGCTACGTCGGCTTCACGCACGACTGCTACGACATGGCTGATCCGCGTCGTTCCCAACACATGGGAGGCATCAGCAGCTTTACTCAGTACGAGCCCTCCATAGTGAGAAAGTGGCTACAAATGCGCCCCCTTGCTATGTTTGTGCCCCCAGAGATCGTAGTTGACGGCATCTCCCTCATTAAGGATAGGACCTTGGAGGACATCATCAACATGTGTCAGGACAGGGCCGCTAGCAGATCGATCGACCATCTGCCGTCTATGGAGGCCTACGGCGGGTTTGGTGCATTTGCGGAGCACATGACCTCTGAGCTCAAGCACGGTACTTGACCAATTCTTCCTGTGGGAAAAGGTTGAGAGGCTCGCCACCCCCGGGGACCAACGTGGCCCACGACAACGGCATCACAGCCGGCGAGGGGTACTGGATCGTACCTTCTCTCTTGTCCATCAATCATTGACGCGGAATCCCCGAATTGGAACCACTGGCAGCAGGGGACTCAGCCAATTCTCCCTCTGGGCCTCCATCGCCCATGAAGAAGTGGTGAGCTCAGAGTCCAAGGACAAACTCGGGATTTGGACGTCGCTGATCTACAGCCAAGCGCTCGGGTACACCCCGTGGGCGCACTACGGCCAGGGAACTTGGGCCCACTTTCCTTCATGCTCCCCGTGGACGCTGCCAGCGGCGACAACCCCCGCGGGGACAAAACGCGGCGTCTCATGTTGGCTATCTTCGCTCTCGCCATCAAGTTCTCCCATGACCTGGAGTTGATCACGGGTGGTGAGGGGTTCTCCACGTGTTACTCGAATGGAGACAGTGAGCTGCAGCGGTTCAACCCTTGCATTGAGGTTAACCCCTGCTCTCCATCGCTCTCCTGGAGGAAGCGCGCCTTCTTTCAGCCTAATGCCATCGGGGAGATCGGCGCGACCAAGCGCGAACTGGAGCGAATGGCTGCTCCTAGCACCCCTACGAAGACTGGTGGATTCAGCCCGGAGTTCGCCAGGCATCGCCTTGTCAGCAACACCTACGCTGTGAAGGTGCAGGAGGCTGGGTCATCGATCCCATTTGCACTTGAAAATGAGTACCCGAAATATCCGGGTTACATCATGGATGAGCATTTGGCGCCATCTACCATATTCCTTGACATCGACAAGATGATCGGAAAGTACAAACAGGAGTGGATCACGAACCCCGAAAGTGATGTGCTTCCTAGCCTGAGCAGGCCCAAGACCTCTCACCTGACTACGTACGACCAGAGCGCCCTCGAAAAAGAGTGGATAGGTTGGGGAAACCAAATGTTCAGGAACGTCATCCTGACCGTATTCCCGGAGTTCGCCCTCACATGCATTGATTCTGATGTTCCGACCATACCGTCGGTGTTGAAGGGCCTCCTGCCTATGAGCACAACTGGAATCACTGGTATCCTCGCCGCAATAGCGGCGGGATGGGGGCCTCCCACATATCTGGAGGAGCCAACGATCAAGGCCAACGCCCAGGTGCTTGTTTTCTACGATCTTTGCTTTGCATCGCGTGGGAAGACCAAGAAGGGCTCGTACATCACGGCGGACGAATTCAGTACGCAATTGGACATTCTCCGGTCCACTGACAGTGGGCCGCGAAAAGGGTCCACCCCGAAGGTCCAGTTCCACTGCCCATATGGGGATCATGATTACCACATCCCCATCGCCACCCTGGTCGAAGAGGCCTCACGGCTCATCCATGACCGCGAGAAAGCGGTTGGAAGGGAGGCCATGGAGTATGACACCTGCATCTTTGCGACCCGCCTCCATGACCTGGCCGATTGGGATGAGAAAAGAAGGTGTCGGTCATCAAGAGCAATGCGCAGACCCTCATCCACCTCACCCTGGAAAGGCTTGAGTCCGTGAGGAGGGCTGGATCGAATGTGGTGATCCTCATTTCGGTTGCGTCGTGGCTTCAACCCGCACGTAATACAAACATGCTCGGCGTCATCACGACCTTCATCAGGGCAGCGATGAAGAGGAACCTGATCGTGGTTCCTGCGGATTTCGCATTTTGGGGCGACCACTGTGTAGGCAGTACCGGCGCCCCCGCGAACAAGTACAGAGCTGCGTTAGCGCTCCCGGCACTCGTCAGTGCGGCAGTGGACATCTCGTGGACGCTACACCGCGTCATGAGTACGGCCAACGCTGCGAAAACGTTGGGCTTGCTGTACAAGAAGACCATGTACCCGCCCGACGAGGACGCAAAGGTGAAGGCGGAGAGGATTCTGCAGACCAAGGTCTGGGATGATTCACTGACTTACTCTGCTGCCCCGTCAGCAAGGATCGCCGGGGCAGATAGCTCTGGCCAGTCGCATGACGTGGAGATGACTGATGCGTCATCCGAGGTGACGCCCCCCGCACAGGTGGCGGCGACATTGCTCTGAATCCAGGTGACAACCTGTTGGACCTCTAGTTGAACATCGAGTGCTGCATTTGCTACAAAAGGGATGTTTCATCTTTGTCTGGTTGGGCATGCAATGTACTACTTTTAGCATTGCGCGAAAACATGATGGAGTCGGTCCTCCCCCTTTACGTAGTGACAAGGAACCCATGGGTTTGCCTAATCTCCCCAGCGAGATCGTAAGAAGCTCGCTGAGGGAAACGCTCTGCTATACGTCACAGCCCGCATTATTTGGTATTGCCAAGTTTTGGGCATTCCGTATGTTTTGGAGAACCCCTGGTCCTCAAGATGTTGGATTACTCCAATTCTCAGTATGCTTCAGCAAGACGAATTCGCTTACAAGATTGAGCTACATTTCTGCCAATTTCACGAACGCTGGCGAAAGCCCACCGGACTTTTGCGGTTTTGTTGACCTCACCAACCTGGCGCGTGTGTGCAAAGGCAGTTGTTAACTGTTAGTGCCACAGGCAAACCGCATAGGCCTTGCTTCGGATGGGCGTTTCATGACATTGGTGGCTCAGCCGTATCCTTACAAGCTTGTAAACGAAATTGCTGGCATTTTGAAGACGCAGCTGGCAGTTCGCTTGGCGGATAGGGGAGGAAGCTGACTTGCGAAGAAGCAGGTGAATGTTTCTACCTCTTTTTGGCTTCCAGCCAAAGGTCGCCAAGAGCCTTTTAGGGCTTACCTTGTAACAAAGCTGCGCCGAAGATGGTGCATCTGGCCAAACAGAGTGGAGTGCAGGAGTGGCAGTCATATTCATGTTAGGCTGCAGCTTTGATAGCATGCTATTCCTACCTTGGACACGCGTGCGCATCTGATAACCGAGAACTACCTGGAATCTTGGGAGCGGTTTCACAAAGTGATCCAAGATTCGAAGAACGAGGCGCGCAGTAAAGCAAAGCCAAATGAAAAGACAAAGACAAGCGGAGAATATAGGGCCTCCAATAAAGAACGGACAATAACGTAACAAATGAAAAGGAAAATGCAAATAAGTACAAGCATAAGAAGGACATAGCAAGATAAAGAAGCATTCAAAAATAGAAGGAGAATATCGAAACCGCCGGAAATCTGAGTAGTTTGTTTGCACGCTGCGTGAAAGGACTCGGTACTTGAATTTGTGATTGTCATGCTGCTTGCATGCACAATGAGGCTCTGAGGGGCCAGCAGGCACAACAAACAGATATCAAAAAACAAAGTCTTGAGAGATAGAAAGCTGGGATTCCCCTCTAGAATTTTTAGACAAAGCAACCATGCGCAGCATTCACGAAACATGGCTTAGCATGTCTTTGTAGTATGGAGGCCAAACGTGACTATCCAGGGCAAGTCACGTTGTGGTCATTCTTAGCAGCCAACACAGCGGTGTTCTCTTTGTGGCAGGGCGGAGCCAGGAGATCTTTGCACGAGCACTTCACCTGCAGCCGGTGGCATCTCCAACGTGGGAGCTGGCACACGCTTCTAACGAGCTGTGTCTCGCATCAGAGGCCAGGACATTGGCTGCTGAATTCCTGTGCCTTGTGGACGGTGGGGCACATAGCCGCGGAGCGATTGTCAAACTGCGAGCTGGCTGTCTTATTCGCTTGTTGTGGCTTAGGGGCCAGTGGCAGCCATGTGTTTCGGCATGGCCAGCCTGTGCTCGGTGCAAGTGGCTTGCTCATGGGCACTTTGGTGGCCACTAGCTTTCTGCAACCAGAGCGTCGTCTCTCGGTGTTCCCGCTGCCCATGAGCTTCACATTGCTGCAAGTCTCGGATGTAGCGTGTGTATCGAACGTGGTTGGGTTGGTGGCCACCCATTGTTGCCAACTCCCAGCTTTACAGAATGTGGCATGGGCAGCGCATGTGGGCGGCATACTGTCGGGAGTCTCGGTGGCCCTGGCTGCGCGCACAATGGGAGACTTGCGGTTTGCCGACGCATGGTGCCTGCGCAGGCAAGCATCCAAGGATTGGCAGGACTCATTGGATCGGCTGGACGGCGTGGATTTGCAAAAAGAGTGTTGGGCAAACATGGTAGCATGTGACACACAAGCAACTCAAGATGAGCAACAGATGCTCATTTCATAGCGCACGCTTTGGCTGAGTTTTATGGCTTTGCCGGGGTAGTGCCATGGCGGGCCCCAAGCCCGGGGCTCAATCACCTAAAGAGTCTGGGCGATGGGCTGTCATTGGTCGAGTTGGCCAAGGCCCATGCAGCGCCATGGCCCAGGTGCCCCGAAGTTCGCGCATCGATGCATTGATCGGATGATTCAGAATTCAACACCCTCGCCAGCCTCCACATGCTTCGTGAGCAGCACCCTTGGCCCCCTTGGCCTTCAGATGCCAAGCGTATTTCTTTCCGACTTTTGAGCCGAGAGGGCCTTAGGGTTTGGGAGCGTGATTGTTTATAGTGCTGCTCGCGCCTGAGTTAAAGTTACATGGTTGTTACGAGGCCGTGAATTTCTGGCATCCCTTTTCCGCTTCCAGCCCGGATCGTCCCTCCTAAACGGCGTTCATGCGTTTCGGCATCCCATGCAGCAGATGGCCAGGTGCCAAGCGCCTAGGACGAGCAGGCTGTTGCACATTAGCGAGTGCTGTCAGGGAGTCGCATTCCCAAGTGCAGGATTCGCGGGGGTGACACTGTGGCTGGTGACAACGTCAAGAGGACATAGTGCAGGCACAGATTGCCATGGAGGGCTTTGCGTGTTTTCAGTGGAGGTTCACGAGACCGCTCGCAAGACAAGCTTACAGTCGAGGGCCAATCTTGAGAGCGGTGCAGGTGCTTTTGCCTTCGGCCGGGAGCTGACAGCTGGTCGCCGAAGCTTGCTTGCAGGCTGCGACGCGGACTGAGAGCCGTCAGAGATTGAGCTTTGTAGGTGCAACAGTCTTTTAGCTGCAGGCATGCTGGGTGGGATAGCAGCTCCATGGGCTGCCCTCACAGCCAGCCCGGAACCAGCAACTGCGCGCATCGCCGCCTGGCAATGAACAGTTGAAGGATCTTGAAGGATGGATTGATTGCATCACTCGCATTTGGTTTTTGCCCAAGGTGACAATCGGTCTGCCCTGCCGGTGCTGCGAGAGGGACTGGTGTGCAACCTCCTGTGTGGAAGCTAGCGATGGCAGCCTTCATGAATAGAATCCTTGCACCATTAAGCCCATATATTGCCCATCCTGGAACAAACAAGTGAGTTCGGCATAGTCCGTAGTGGGCCACCAACTGGATCCAGCAGCAAATTCAAACCTCAGGCTTGGTCTGGAGGGCAAGATCATGGGAACAATGCGTGGCACTTCCGTATAGTGAGGATAGCGCCCGCGGTACTCCGATGGGATCAGCCGCACCACGCTGGTAACGAAGGGTCCCTTCGTCGTGTTTGACGGTCCTCACCCTCGAAATGGAAAACCTTACCATCTTCAGAGCAAGATTTCCATTTCAAAGTATCACTTGATTGTCAGACTTATTTTTTTTGCGAGGTTCCAGTTGTCATTCTTGACAGCGCTCATTTGCATTGGAGCTTCCCTGCCAAAAGATCTATCAAGCCGAGGCAGAGAGACAAAGTGCAACTGCCACGAGTTTTTGAGTGAGAAGGTGTCTGCAGAGGAGAAGGTAGTGTCCGGAGGTTGGCAGCTTACCGGCTGCCGGGACAGATAAATCTCAGAACCGCACGGCCAACTTAGGACTGTATAAGCTGCCAGCTGATGCCACCAAAGCGCGGCTTGATGCCATCGATTCCGGCCTGGGTGAAAACGGTTGGGCCAGCAGCTTTGCCCAAAGATAGATGCTGAGGGTCAAGTTGGGACAAGCATCGCTTGGCCCTTAGGTAAGCTCAACTGGCAGTCGGCGAATCTCCTCCTGTGGAACCCGGAGGACGTTTGGCAAGTTGAATTGTCCAATGTCAACTTTGCGTGAGGACGGCTCCCACTTGCAGGTGAAGCCTTCGAGCCTTGGCGATGCCGGGGACGGGCTCTTTACCACCGAAGCTCTGCCAAAGAATGCTGTGCCCCAGCCCGAGGATCCTCAAGTCACAGATCTTGCACAGACCTGTCCGCGTCTGAGGCTGCCCCCGTACCAGGGCAAGCCGTTGAGCCGCTTGCTCAGCCCTCCTCGGCCCTCCTCGGACACCTCCAGATTGGCCGAGGGTTGCGTGCAGCTTCGTTCAGCCGAGGTATCGCAGAGTTCCGGAAGATGAGAGGCACCCGTGATATGGACTACGTATGGTGCCCGCTAAGGGAGGAGCCACTTTTCAACTTCACGGACGACCAGTTGAAAGCGGCCGGAAGCTCACCGCAGCTCACGGCCTCTCACGGCAGGCTTCAGGGTTTTAGGGCTTTGGCAGTGCAAACTGAGGCGGAGGACGCTGGGGCCGCAACAACTTTTTGCATAGACGGCCGAGAGGCTGCCGAGAAGAACCCAACTCGCTTCATCAATGCAGCTCACAGCAAAGAGTGACGGACTTGCATTTATGCCGGCGAGCGTGAAGATTAAGACAACAGATCGCAGTTTGCTAGCTGGCTCTCACTGCTGAGGCAATGCAAGAAGGTTAATGTGAAGATTTGCGAGTTCGGCGATGTGGCTTACTTCAGGCCGGTAGATATGCGTGACTGCTTGGTTCCATGGGCTCTCCAGCTCAGATTTGAAGGACCACGAAGGACGTGAAAAAGGGCGCTGAGCTCGTCACGGACTATGGCAGCGAGTACTGGGAGGAAACCCCGGGGTTGACAGGCTTCAGAACTTTGCCGTGGCTGTTGCAGGGGGTTGCAATCCTTCACTGTGAGGATTTCGAGGGCTGCTGAGTTGATCTGTGGATGCCAGATTCGGCCAGAAGAGAGCCGGAGGTGGAAGGTGATTCACGACGGTTGAAAGACCTGGGGGTGTCGTGTTTTGGATGTGTAGTGTGTTTGCTGCTTGCGACTGAGATGCTTAAGGTCTTGTGCATGTGCCCTGTCTGCTGCTCAAGCACGGGGCAGTGCAACGGGGCAGTGCGGCACGACGCGCACTTGGATAGGCCAGCGGCGTCAGGCAGGGTTGATTCATTGATTCAGCTCATGACGCCGTGAGGCGCGCCATGCCGGGACGTCGCGCCAGAGCTCTGCTTGACGACCCGAACGGATGTCAAGCTGAAGTCAGCGCCTCGGTTTCTCCCTTGTGCTGGCATGCGCTGCTTCTCCAGGTCATCCTGAGTTGCTGCGGGCCAGTGCAGCTTGTGGCAGGTGGCTGCGTTGCGCGCACCTCAGCGGGCATGCTTGTGACAGCCGTTTGAAACCGGCATACCGGGGTGCTCGGTGAGGCGGCTGCCAACTACTTGTGCGAGGCGGCTGGGAAGGCTTTCAGCGCGCGCTTCGAGGCACCCGGCCGAGATCACCGTCTCAGAGCCTCTCGATCCCTCCCAGGCAAGGGCACCCACGTCAGACTCAGATGCGGCGAGCTCCGAAAGTGATGAGTCGGCCGCTGGGGAAGAGTATGGCAAGAACAAAAGCAACAAGGCCAGGATTTGCAGGCGGCTTGTTCAACAGCGATGGATTTGTCCCAGGACAAAAAGGCAGCTGGAGGCTACCTGAAAATAAGCGGCTTGGCAAAAGACGCAAAAGACAGGGCTCTTGCTGGCAAGCGACGCTTGTGACCTTGCTGGCCTTGCCAGGCGAGTTGCTCAAAGGGGTTCAGCTTTACGCCTGCGCCCTTTGCTTTCGAGTGACTACCTTTCACTTGGGCGCATTTTCAGGAGCTCATGGGGATATCCGAGGGGGCCTCCCAGGAACAATCAGCGATCCTGCATGTTCCTGCGTGTTGCATTTTGTCATATTTTTGTCCTTTGTTGCATGTAGCCAATACTAGCCACGTAGCATGTTCCTGATGAGCCCTGCAGGATGAGATCAAGAAAGCGTACAGGACCATGGCGCTGAGTGCCCACCCAGACAAGCAGGCAACGATGGAGCCGGATGAAGCCAAGAAGGTCGGCCGTTCGGTGCGATGTTGATGATGAAAAAAACAAGAGATGGAGATCGGACATTTTGCCGCATATTTCGTCGCATATTGCCACATTTTGCATATTATGCAATGCGTCGCATCGCCGCGTTGCCGACTGGTTGAGGTCCAAGAGAATTTCATCAAGATCCAAGAGGCCTATGAGCTCTTGTCGGATCCCGTGAAGCGAAAGCAATACGACTCAAGCTTGGACTTCGATGAGACGCTTGGCTTTTCGTCTTGTCGTGCTCCAGCTCAAAGAATGAATGATGTGAAAGATGCAAATGTGGCAAACTTGACATATTCAGCGCGATGCCGATTGTTTCAATGCATTTGGTAGTGCTGCTGTGTTTGTGTCAAGGCGCGCACGTAGGATACATAGTTCCTGAGAGTTCATCAGTTGCAGGTGCAACCAGCAGGGCAGGGCAGTTTCGTGGACAATTTGACTTTATATTGCGTTGCTTTAGGGTTTGGGGTCTTGTTCGTAATACTTGTTGAAGCTATTTTCCGTAAGGAGTGGGAGACGGGGATTTAACAGCTTGCAAGCCGCAAGTAGAACATTTTGGGGTGGTGTGATCAGCCAGTGAGGCAAGCAAACTGTACAGCAGCATATCGGGCCAACAAATGTTGGGGTGACATCTTTGGATGGTTTTATGCCCAGATTTCTCTTTTGATCGCTTAAATTGATCTTTTGTTTGTTTTGCGGCTTTTGCCGCATGCATCACTTGGTCTTTGCTAGCTTTTTGGCAGGGCAATTGCCGATTGCTCGCTGCCACTCGCTGCCACTCGCTGCCTGCCCCGCCAGAGGTTGCTTGCACCTGTGCAAATGTGCGCAGCTCAGGAGCTTGCCAAAGCTGCGCTCCGGTGAAGACTTCTTCCAAGTCTTCGGTGAGGCTGGGTGGCAAGCGGCAAGCCTCACAGGCTGCTGGTTTAGCATGCAGCTCCTTGTGAATGCAGAGTTCGATCCGCCGTCAAAAGCCGCTAAGAGCCATCATAAGCCACCGGATTTTCAATGTGGTCACACTGTCATGTACGGTTACATTGCTTGTGCTATCTTGTGTTATCATCTTTAGGTTCTTGTGTTTGTGCTGTTTGTGCCTGCTTTGTTTTGAGTTGACTGCTTCGTTTAGGTTAACGGCTTTATTTACACTTGACTGCTTTGCCAGGCCTTCCGTCGCAACGCGCGCTTCTCGGTGAAGCGGCCGGTTCCTGACCTTGGCTCCATGGAGGCCTCGAGTCTTCACTTACGAGTCGAGCTCGTGTCAATCGTTCCAGGATGAGCCTCGTTCCTGGAAGAGGTTCTACGAGTTTTGGCGCGCCCAGCCTTCCGGTGAAACGGTCTCTGAAGACTTGGCAATGCCAGGGACAACTTCCAGTCCTGGAGAGATCCCGCAGCTTGGCATGAAGATTCGAGACTGCACCGAGGGAATGTGCATTGACTTTAGGTGATGCTGGCACAGAGTGCCGGCGAAGAGATTTGCGACCTCGCCGATGCCGAGTGCAGAGAAGAAAGGCATTGACAAATTTGGCCAAATATGCGGAACTTCCGAAATTATTTTGTATTCCTATGCTTTCTTCGCAGGCGCTGGATGCAGAGGGAGAATGAACGAGTCGCCCGGAAATACAAGCAGCAAGAGCGAGATCGCATCGCCAAACTTGTGAGCCTTGCCGAATCCATGGATCCGCGAGTCCAAGCAGAGAAGGAGGCCTCCGGAATGATCTTCATGTTTCGCGACTTCGTGCTGTTCTTTGATCGCTTTGCCTGGCCAGGCAAAGAAGTTGGCCCGTCAGGCAGAAGCAGCCAGAAAAGAGCAGGACCGGCGTCCTTGGGCTCTCGAGGGCTAACACCGACATGGCGAGGAGCGAGCAGCGGCTCAGCGCGCCAAGGAGGAGGCGAAGGGTTCGCCGCTTCGCCCGTTGTTTCTCGCGAATTCGCAGTCAGGGCCTTTCACTGTTGATTCTGCGCTCGCTCGTTGCACATGTTTTCGATCGGCGCCAGGCCGAGCGCGCGAAGCGAGAAGCAGAGGAGGCGGAGAGAGCTGCCGTGGGCCCAGCATGAGCTGAAATGCTGCAATGCTGCAATGCCAAAATGCAAGTTACTTGCCGTTGAGGAGCTGGAGAAGAAGCGCAAGGAGGAGAAAGCGGCCAAGGCCAGGGGTCTAGAAATGGCAGAGAAAGAGGGGAGAGGAGAAACGCTAACAACAACTGGATGGAACAGGGCCAGGGATTGGGGACTCCGTGACTTTGCTGCCCAGGATGCTGTGAGAGTCTGGGGCCCCAGGACCCCCCCAATGCTCGGCCCAGCTGAACTAGGACATGCAGTTGTGCAGTTGTGCGTAACTCCGTGGCTCCAAGGAACGGGTCAAGAAGTGCCGGCAGCGATTGCGGAGCTTTCACCCTGCCTGGCTCCGGTCGATGGTTTTCATGGCGGGTTGTGATTGCCTGCCCAGGCCGTGAAAGCCCACGTGGTCCTGGATCAGATCAACACGGTGTGCTCCCAGTTTGAGGACGGCATGTTAAGATAAGATGGGAAGATGAGAAGATGAGAAGATGAGAAGATGGGAAATCGGCGGTCAAAGCCGAGTCATGCGCCGAGTCATGCGCCGAGTCATGCGTCGTCGTTTCGCGTTGCGCGTTGCGTCAGGAGGACGCGCTGCGGGAGCTGGGCCACGGCATTGATGAGGCGCTCAAGAAGAAAGACGTGCTCGGAGCGGCGGCCCTCTTCCACCAGGCGACTCGCGAGACCCCTCAAATGAAAGCGCCCTAAGAAAGCGAATCACAGCCCAGTAAACAAGATTAAGCAAGCCTTGTAAGAAACTGAAAGCGCCTCAAAAGAAAGCCTGCTGCTCAGGCCATCGAGAAGTGCGGCTTGACACCGATGAAGGCCGCGCGCGGGGATGTCACAAAATAGAGAGCGCATGAAGCATTCCAATGGTGCACCATCTTTCTCCATTCCCGGAGGTCTGTGAAGATACTGCGAGCACCACCAGTGGCCCGACTGACTCCCAAGAGGAGGGAGCCTACAGTTGCCTCAATCTCCATCCGGAAAAGCCATGTCACTATGTGCAAATTTCATTTGCTAGAGACCTTGTTTGCGTTGCCCCCCCCCGCACGCAGCGGCTGGTTCGGGTGTGAGGACTTCCAAGCTGCAGAGGAGCTTCGGCAGCGCGAGGAGCAGAAGAGACGAAGGGCGCTTGCCTCATCACGCGCTAGTTGTGCTGTAGGCCTTGCCAGTGGAACGAATGTTTTCCCCGCTGCCTTCAGCATCCCAGCAAGTTTGCTTGAGCGAGCCTTGGATGAATGGCAAGCCAAGGCTGCGGAGAATGAGGCCTTGGGTAGACGAACGTCATTTGGATAGATGCGCAGCAATGAGTACTGAGAGACTGCCAGGCCAAAAGGCAGAAAGAGATGGCCGAACAAGCTGAAGAGCGCGCGAAGCTTGCTGCCGAGAAGGCTGAAGAAAGGAAGAAGAAGGAGGCATCATAATGTCCATTTTTTGGCCTTCCGGGGCCGTGGCCCTCGTGCAACTTCTGGTTGCTTAAGGAGAACTGCGGAGGAGTCTCATCTAGCAGCTGTAAGGCAGTCAAGAACTTGGTACCGCCTCAACACCACTGCTTCAAGACTTGTCAATAGAAAGTGCACTGTGCCCCTCTCGTTTTCTTCGAGTTCGGCCAGGTGGGCCATCGACAGCTCAAAACAACACCCAAAAGGCTGCACGTGCTTTTTTTGGAGCTTGCTTTGAGTCCGTGGATCGTTGGCTTGGTTGACGCTTTGAACTTGTGCCACTCGTTGAGCGCTGTGCCGTGGACCGCGTGCTTTTCGCCGACTGCTTGGACTGCTTATCCATCGGACCTCGGACAATGTACGCTTCACACGTGTGCTGCCAAGGCGGTGGCTGACGAATAAGACGGCTGTTCTATCACCGTCACGCTTAAGCATTCTCACACGACGGAGCTTCTCATGACACGAAGCACAAGGAGTTACTTATTAAGTTACTTGACGCTGCCTCAATGTCACAATGTGACCACTAGGGTGTTTTTTTTGCCAATGCCGCTCAACTACCCACCGGTACGGTGCGTACTTACTCCTAGCATCGTTGAGTTGACTTGTCAGTCATGCACAGCGTCTGCATTTTAGGCACGTGTGCAGTTGTGGCTTCACTCTGTTAGTAACACTAGCTAATCGCGCTTCGGGCCACTCGCTGTCTAGTTTTTGGCGGGTTTGATGTACAACTGATTGTCGGAGTGGTTGTGCGCGGCTTGGTGCCGCTTGCTTTGCGCCAGGAACAGCGAAAGAAGGAGCAAGCTGCTGCAGACGCGGCAAAGAGGCAACAAGAGAAGAAGGAAGAACAGTATCTAAGCTTACATGTGCCGCCAATGTACTGCGGGCTATTTTTGCGGGTAAAGCTGGAAGGTAAGCGATGCAATGGCAGCGCGGGTGTGTGCTAAGGAAAGCGCGGAAGGCTGAAGAGAAGCAAAAGAAGCAGGATGTTTTTCCGCTTCGGCTGCAATTGGCCAGGCAACAGCTCAGTGACCGCCCATGTCCATGTCTCCAGGAGGAGAACGAGAGGCTGAAGAAGGAGCAGCAGCGAGAGGAGGCGCGCATCAAGGCCCAGGAACAGTCCGAGAAGGACAAGCAGCTGGCCCAGGCCAAGAAGCAGGACACTCGGATGGGTCGGATGGGTCGGATGGGTCGGATCGGATCGCTGCACGGAGCGAGCGGTTGGGTGCTGATGGCCGATTCTGGTTGGGCTTGGCCCATGCTTGGCCCCTTGGCTCCCAATTTGAGCAGGCATAGAGGTTGCACGTCTAGGAGATGGAGCAGGAGCGGCTGGTGCAGCTGTTTTCCCAGGACCGCATTGACAGGCCCCGGGTGGAGTTCCAGGTTTGCTATCGACCCTCCAGTGCCAACAGCCAAGGCGACAAGGCGACAAGGCGACAAGGCGACAAGGCGACAAGGTGGCAAGGTGGCAAGGTGGCAAGGTGGCAAGGTGGCAAGGTGACACTAGCAAGCGGCGGATCAGCAATAGAGCGACCAACCTTCAACTTGTTGTTTGTTGGGTAGGCGGTCATCTCTGGTTTGATGATGGTGCATCGCTTGGTCGGGAAGGCTAGCAAAGCTCGATGCGCTCACCGATGAGAAGTTGCTGGATGCTTTGCAAGAGTCTGTGACAGACCCTGGCCTTGCCGGAGCGTCCGGATCTCACAGAGATTCTGTGCCAAGCACATACAAGCACTGACAAGCTCTGACTCTTTGGAGCAAAGACGATTGCCGAAGATGGCCGAAGATGGCCGAAGATTTCCGAAGATGGCCGAGGTTGAAGCTACTTGACCAGGTGGACGACCGCGCTGTTGCCCTGGCCATGCGCTGAAGGCTTTTTAGGGTGCCGGGCCGTGAGGTCGGGTCCGGGCAGCGAGCCAAGGTCCATGAACGGCAGGCAGTGTGGGGCCTGGCCCTGCCTCCCCCGCAGATCCGGGTGGAGAACGCCCTGCGCAACCGGGCACGCCACGCTTTCTGCCACATTGCTTCGAGTCCGTGAGATGAAGCCCAGAAATGCTCAGAAGCTCAGGTGAAGAAGGCCCGGAATCGACTAACGCAAGTGATGACCAGCTTCTTCAGCAAGTCGCTGCCTGAGATGAGCTGCGCATCTTGAAGTCTTGAATCTCGCGATATCCCGCGCCCTGCTTGCAGGTGCGAGTTTGATGCTGCAGACGATGGAGCAGTTTCCGAATGGCAGCGTGGCATCGTGGACGGAAGCGTCGAGATCCCTACATGGGAGGAGAGGCAGTCACTGCACAAGGCACACCAAGACGGTGCCAAGACGCATCAAATGCTTGCGGGTTGAGATGGCAAGCCGTGAGGAGACCGCACCTGAGCCTGAGACCGCTCCAGGTCGGGCCTTTGCTTTGGCATGTAAGATCCTGCAAGCCAGTTCGTGCGCAGACAAGCCTGACAAGCCCGAGAAGAAAAAAGCCAAAAAGCCGGAGAAGAGCAAAGAGGCAGAATGGGCGAATGGGTGGAATGATGATGGGAGTTGCGAAGTTGCACAAACCTTGCGCCACTGAGCTGAGGATGATCTTGATCAGATCTTGGCAGAGCTGGACTCGCCCGAAAAGAGCAAGAAAGCAGGCAAGAAGAAGAAGAGCCTTGGCCGCAAGATACATTTGTGGCTTGGGCTGAGCTCTTGAAGTCTTGGCTTTGAAAGTTTGAATGCGCTGATTTATCCAGCCGGCCGGTGCGAAGGTGAATGGCCGGGCCCATGCTTGGCTCCCAACTGGTTCGCTCGTGCGTTCCGCCATGTGCTGGGGACGTCAAGCATGTGATTGTCTTGGGGGCATTTGGCCCTCCAATGATTTTTGCTTCCTGTGCATAG
Organism: Effrenium voratum; assembly: GCA_963377175.1. Lineage (NCBI taxonomy): Eukaryota > Dinophyceae > Suessiales > Symbiodiniaceae > Effrenium > Effrenium voratum. The sequence goes on along the minus strand of CAUJNA010003499.1, from coordinate 497,537 downwards.
TGCGTGGCAAAGCCACGGATGGCACAACGTGCCATCACACTCATAGGCAATTAATGATTTACCGACTAACCAGTTCCGGTCTTTAGCTTTGGGCGATTGCCCATTTCACCCGCCACCCGCCTGCTGCCATAAGCCAGGCACTTCTCGTCCAAGCGTTGCAGGCTAGACGGCCTCCGTCCAACACTGCAAGAAAGTGCACAGACAGCCCCATACCAAAAGGAACCGGAGCAACATTGCCATGGCGATGCGCTCGTTTGACTCCAGGTGGTGCTGCATTTCAGTTCCTCCCTGAAGCAGCCTGCTGGAGACGTAAGGTGGAATGGGATTAATTAACTGAAAGACATACCGCGTAACAATCAGTCTCTAGATTAATGCAATGAATGTCGACCAAATATCAGCAAAGACTGCAAAGCAGGTGAACGGTATTGAAGCAACTATAGGTTGGGACGTGTTTTCTTGTCAATGCACATGCCTGGCATGTCTGCGCCCTTTTTATGTGTCTTTCTCTTGAGGTGCATGCGTGTGCGAGGCCAAGTTAGCCAGTTAAGTAGGTCGCCAGCTAGTTGGCTAGCTAGCTAGTCAGATGCTTAGCTAGTTCGATTTTTAGCTACTTGGTTGATTTAGTTTGCTTAGCTGTGCGAATTAGTTAGATGGCCAGCTTGCGCTTCAAAAAGCTAGTTTCTTGGTAGCTATCTAGTTTCCTGTTTGCACGGTGGTTGTTTTTCATGTGTTGCCACGTTGTGTCTGCCTTTTCCGATATACCGCGGTATCGCTTCCCGTCCATACAGCAGCGGTGTTTGTGTCGTTTCCATATTCAGTGACATTTGGCAGTCTCCCAAACTGCAGCGGCGTCTTTTTCTCTCCCATGCTGCCGCCCTGCAGCGGTATTTGTTGTGAAATGGCTGCCTTCCATTTACTGCGCTGATCCTTTCTTCCCAAATTGAACATTGTATTCGTTCTTTCTCCGTTGCTCCGCATGCTGCATTGATTCTTGCTGCGGCAGTATCCGTTTGTGTCCCATGTTGTGTCTTTGTATCGCGTGCTGCGGGGGTGTTTCTTTCCCTCCTGTCGGGGGCAGGTTCAAAGCAAGATACTGCAAGCTGTGAGTCATGTGAGCCTTGCTGCAGTTAGTCCTGCAGTAAGCCTCTGCCTGGCTCTTCGTTTCAAGGCAGCAGCAAGACCAGCACGCAAGTGGCAACTAGCAAAAAGCCGCAGGAACAGGCTATAGACGGTGGCCAGGCATTGAGCTGCAGAGTTCAACAATCACACGCCAAGGACTGCTGAGCAGTTAAACAGATTTCTCGATCAGCACTTAGCTCAGCTGTCCGGCATGGCCCATTGTCACTGAGGCGGGTGGACGGAGCTGGGTATGTGTCAATTGGTTTCCCTATAAACCAACCCTAACGTATGAAAGTCTTGAAACCCCAGGAAGGGTGCCCTCCCTCAAAACACTCTCCCAGACGAACCGCACTCGACTTGAGCACGTGGCATGCAGGAATTCTCACTGGCAGCCGGACATGTCACTGCATTCGGCACGGGGGCTTCATGATGATGGTTGCTTTCAGGACGGGCGAGGCATGACGATCCTAGAGCACCCTGCACCACGCAAAGATTTGAGTTGGGAGTCGCTAGGATGTCCTGGTGGCTGTTGGCTTGGCGAAGGATGGCGCTCCGCGAAAGACGGGCTCAGGTGTGGAACTTTGAAAAGTCGGCTTGATGGCCTCCGTTGCAAATGTGAGGAACTCCCATGCGCGGTTTGCGGCGCATCAAGCCCTGTGCCCAGGGGTATGTGTGGCATGATGCACTTTCTTTCTGTTGCCGCTTTAGGACGAGCGGTCCGCAGACGCACAAACTGCCCTTTGGAGTCATGCGGTTGGCCTAGCCTTGCCTTGGCAAAGCATATTGGGCTGCATTTTGTCTAACATTTCAGCTTCTTCAGGTGGAGTATCACTTTGGTAACGGCCGTCACCATGGCAGTGATCAATTTCTTCACTATTTGGATAATCTCCTTTGCGGTGGAGTGGAAGTTCAGCACGCTCCAGGCAGGTTTGTGGCGTTCGTCTAGCTGGTGAAAAGATTGGTTGCCAAGCAGTAGCTCAGCCCAACTGCAAAGACCAGCACTGCGCCATGCGTCAGTTTTTCGCCTTCATTAGAAGTTGCCTGCCACTGCCAGCTCATGGTCGACAAGTTTGGCGTATGGTTTGCCATTTTGGGGCGCGGAGCCTGGCGAAGAGTGAGAACGGGGGCCGGGCGCGGTTCGCATGTGCAAGGTTCACGGGGATTTGCTCTTGCCTAGCGCTGTGCTGGGCCGCTGAGTTTGCCCAACAAGCGGGCGCAAGCGGGCACTCGTGTCACTCGCGTCGCTGGAGGTTGCACCCTCTTCATCTTCACCTGCGCTCCTGCGGCTGGTGGCTCCGGAGCACCTGAGAACAAAGGATTTCTCAACGGGCCCGTCCCCCAGACTCGAAGGCACACATGTCCATGCTCGAGCATGTCTGTTTCATTGAGCTAGCCTCGAGGAACGAAATGCCAGAGCTATTTACCTTGCAGAACCTCGTTGGGAGGGCCATCGCCACGATGCTGGCCAATGTGGGATGTCAGTTTGTGCTGACTTGGAGAAATTGACCCGCATCCGGCAGGTCACTGGTTACCCAGTAGGGCGCGAGGGGCCGACTGCGGGAGCCTCATGGTTTGCAACTTTAGTAATATTATACCCTTGTCTGAGGTCACCATGGGAAGCAACTTAGCGTACTTGATCACACACGTGGCTGCGCTGCCATTTGTTCGTCCCGTCCTTGTGCTGTCCTGCTTTGCTCCCCAGCACTGGGCGTGGAGAAGGCTGCGCCTGTCACCAAGGTCAATGGGTAGACGTTGACGCACCTGGCTCGGCCACTTCTGCCGCCACCATGATTGATGAGGAGCGAGCTCGGCCCACAGCATCTTATGGATACGTGCAAATCATCGTTGCAGGACCGGTTCGAGCATGCCAAGCGCATTGTTTGTACAGTTGGTGGGGCTTGCGGAATGGCCGTTGCCTCAACAGCTGTGCTGTCGCTCGAGGGAACCAAGAGAGATCAAGAGAGAAAGCGAAGGGAACCAAGAGAGAAAGCGCAGTGATGAGCATGAGCCAATGCAGGCAATGTTGTTTGACTCCCCAATCGGCGGCATTGCCTGGCCCGCAGTATTTTTGCCCCTTGCATGTTTGGCGATCCTATGCTCCGTCCGGCCTGAGGTGTACATGTTTGAGGAGATCACTTCCTCCTCCTGGCCGGTTGAGGCTCCTGTGTTGCATGCTGTGCGCAGGCAAGTGCAGACCGTCAGGTAACATTCCGGGCATTTGCCGGCACTTCGGTGTGTGCGCTGGTATCCCGAGCGCTTCTGAACATGTGTGGTACCTCCACAAAGGCGCATTGCTGAAATCTGTTTGCATATGTTTGCAAAGAGGGCTCCTCCTGGCTGCAAGGCGTTTGTGATCTACGAGTGGAACCCGCAGCCAACAGGGTGGAGCTGGCCACCTGTCTAAAATAGTCAAAAATGCAGACCCCTTCGAGCCTCAAGAGGATTCGGCCGAGGCACGACGTTCCCTTCTTCATGTTGCTGGCCAGCACCTTAGCACCCACCGATGCTTCACCGATGCTTCTCAAAAAACAATCCTGGCATGCAATTCCCGCGAGCTTGCTGTGGCCCAGATTAGTATAGAGGCGCAGCTCCTCCCATGCGCAAAAGGGCCAGCACACGTGCCAGTCAGCATCAACTTGAACACACTGTGAGCCCAATGGGCATCAAAGGGCCATTTGCAGCTGGAGCCAGACGCCGGCATGCTTGCTACCTGCTCCTAGCGTGATGGCGGGTGTTGCAGCTGAAGCAGGAGCGCTCTCCGCCTGCCTCTCTAGAGCTGCGTCAGTGTCCACGCCACGTTGCAGATGAGGATAAAAAACATCTTTTTGCTAGGAGAACTTGATGACTGGCAACAGATCCGACGGCTTCTGGAAGATGGAAATGACCGGAGCCGGCTATTTCTAGACGTGCTGCTTGGTGGAAATGGGGCATTGCACTTTCAAGCAACAATATCTCACGAGTTGACATCAGGTTCGAGACAGCATATGGCAGCTTTGCAGCAAACATTCTGGCAGGCTGAAGCCCTGGGATCACTCATTGTTTCATGTCTGGCTTGGGAGCCGCTCTTCTTCACTTATCTTTTGCCGGCTTGTCTTGCTGCAAGGCATTCACAACTGCAGCGACGCCCTTCTCCACGTGCAAGACTTCTTGGGACGGTTCCTGGTCAAAGACTTTGATCACGAGGCACTGTTAGCTTGGATCATTGGGCTTGCTTCCAAAGTTCCTCGCACGCCATGAGCCTCAGGGCTTCCAGGAGATTCTTGGCAGCGAGGCGGACTTGCTTGCTTCCGGTATCGAGGCTTTGATCTTGATTGCCTGACGGCTTGACTGCTCTGCTCTGTGAGGAGGGAGTCGATGCAGACTTGACCGCTGCGTCAAGCCTCGCGCTCCGCATGACTATGATGATTGCAAAGCATCATGGGCTGCGACAGCGGGATTTCCAGGCCGACCAGTTAATGTCCAGACAGCGCTGGCTGACTTGCCAGTCCGTCGCACAGGAGCTCAGCCAAGCATGTGGGAAGGCAATCCGTGCAGAGCTCAGTTTGTCACTTCAAGAGATGCTTTGCCTGGCGGATCTTGCGGATCTTGCGGCATTGCGAGGAAGCCTTCCTGCATGTTATCGGCTGCAGCGCCTGCTGCCTGGAGCTCTGAATGATGCCAGGGCTCTTCGCATTTTGCAGGCATGGTTTCGCATGGTTTGGGCATTGGGGAATCTAGGCATATTGGGGTGCGGGCGTTCGGCTCGGCAAGGGCTCGGAGGAGGAGCTGGGCCGCGCCTATCTTATTCGTTGCGCCGTTGCGCTTGGCATACCCCGCAGTTGAGGCCTGAACCCCTGGCAATCACAAGAGGGGCAGGAGCTCTTCGAATCACGGCACGGAGTGGCATGGGCGGATATGAAGGCTCATGGCTTAACATGGCTCGACGACTTAAACCACATGTTTGACATGTATTTGATCTTGTTTGCATGGGTTAGCCGTGATTTGTACATCGTGCATGAATTCCGGGCTGTCGAAAGTTTGGCTGAGGCGCTTACTGCCAAAGATGGCTCGAGCCTGGGCTCGTTTCATGGCCCCTTCATGGTGCAAGATGTGGTCACGATGCCGGCGGGCACAGAGAGTTGTGAGCAGTAGGGCAGAGTGCCAAGACCCCTGGACAGGCTCTCAGCATAGTGCACTTGAAAGCGCTGAGCTGCCCAGCTGCAGAGGGGAGGCGTGCGGCTTTTACACTTGCAACTTGTGCCATGGGGCAATGTTGGCTGCGCGCAGCAAAGGCAGCTCAGACCACGTCGAAGAAGCTACTGGGACCAGCAACTTGGGCCTTGGTTCACGCCAACGCGCCTGGCGCAGTTTGTTCGATGCTCTGAGCGGCAATTGAAGTCTGCTCTGAATTGTATCATTCAAGTCGCTCATGCCCTTTGACAAGCACGGGGGTTCACCTTCGAAGCACAGCGAAGCCAAACGGCCGAGAGACACACATATTTGATTGCAGCTGCTTCGTGTTATCAGGGCCAGCTTGGTGTCGTTAAACTGCAAACAGGCGCTCAAGCATCCTAACCAACATCATGTTGTTTGAGCATCTTGCTTTTGTTGTTTTTCATGGTTGCTGCCCCCCCACCAGGAATCCCATTGCAGGAAGTAGGTTCGGGTGGTGCTATGTGCAACTGATGGCGGTTCAACCTGCGATGGACTCAAGCAGAACGCAAATCCTGGCCTTCAATGCGACAGTTGCGTCCATCCAGAGTGCAGAGACCGCGACGGAAGTGGCTGTTTCCGGGGCTTGCCGTGTGTTGGCAAGCCGCCGTGGTGGCTTTCAGTGTGGTTTGGGGCAATCCTCTCAGGGCGACGTTGTATTGTGGGAAGTTGATGGAGGCTGGGCTCATTCAGCGCCATGGTTTTTGAGAAGTGCAGATTGTGATTCCAGGCTTGGGCAGCCTACTTCAGGAAGGGTTTGTTATGGTAGCGCATTGGAGGCTTATGGAAAGCGAGTTCTGCCGTACCCTCAGTCAAGTTTCTAGGTACCTGTCTGTTGTTAACATTGCTGAGGCTTCATGTGTGAGCTGGACTGCATCTATCCTGACTGGGCGATGCCGAAAACTGCTGTAAAGGACAGCTAGGGCACAAAGCTGCCAAGGCATTTCCACAAAAAGTGCGAGCCCGGCAACGCTGAAGCCGTGTTGCTGAAGCTTTGTTCGGAGATGTTCGGAGTGGCCAAGGCCTTGCTGATGGGACCCTTCAGTGCCTTCCACACCAGGGCTTGCCTGGCTGTCGCCAGCGTCAGGCAGCAATCGGACTCGCAAGGGCCTGTGGGACGGGCTGTGGCCAGCGATCGTGGCTTTCCGCAGGCAGACGCTCATGCAGCGCTTGTCCGCATACCAGCCATACAACAAGATGGCGGATGCGGTGCTTTATGGCGGTCTTGTGGCGTTGCGCCTTGGCTTCATTGCCTCAATGCCTGTGGCCCCATGCCGCCAAGCGTTTAGGACGTACTCGCTGGTGGCTTTGTTGGTGCCAGCCTGAGACAGTTTTGGGTAGGGAAGCCCGTCTGTCAGCCTGGGCCATTTTGTCATGTGCGTTGCGAGGCCAACTGCAAACATACCGCTCAAGATGCGGCACAGTTTGTTCGCTACGATTGCGAGGCAAGGGCCTTGCGGCTTAAGCTTTTGACACGCCAGCTTGTGCAGGAGGGCAAGTACAATCCGGTGGCGTCGCTTTTGCTGACAACATCCGAGGGAGCAGTGAAGCGACTTTTTTCAAGGCTTGTTAGAGGAACTCTTGACAGCGTCCTCCCCAATTCAATTCATTTGCATAGGCATGATGCCAACGAGATCCACTTCAGGTGGGTGCACTGATGCTGTTTGGCGTCTGTAGTCATTACAAGCTCAAGGCTATCAGACTTGAAGTGGCAGGAATGAGCTGCTCGCCTTTGTGTCATACACAGCTCTGAACATCGGTCTCACAGGCGCTTTCCCAGTTGCCAACGGTGCGTTTCTTTGTTGTTGTTGGCTGACCGTTTGCCGCAGGCGTGCCTGTTCCCTCAGGGAATTTTACCGGCTCCATGCTGATAGGAGGGCGCCGGGCTGAGCCAAAGCTGACGGGCATGCAGAGGAAGGATTCGAGGACCGTCCCACACCTGGCTGTCAGGCTAGTTGGCCGCATGATGGGTGCTCTTGTGCGAGACTACGGGCCGGGAATGGCCGTGTCCCGGCCTGAGACTGCCTTGCAACATGTGCAGATTCAGTGCTGTGCTTGCAGGTCCGGAGTCTATGCAATGGTTGGAAGTGCCTCGATGCTGGCGGGCTTTAAGCAGATGGCGGTGGCAGTTGTGGTTTTCATCACAGGACCAAGATCCCAGATCCGCCTTGGGCCCGCCTTGGGTCGGCAAGCGCTGACTAGGAGCAGCCAACGACCTTGGGCTGATCCCTCCCCTAATGCTGGCAGCACGCGTCTTACTCTTTGCCCTGCGTTTGGTAGCTGAGTTTGCTGGCTTCGTGAGGTTCCGCTCAACGTTCTCAGGTCACCCTTTCGTTGCTCCTGAATAAGCTGATCAACGAAAGGGGCTTCGATGAGGCAGACTTCGCACATTTGAGGCGAATGTCCTTGAAGCTTGCACAGGAGCAAATCCTCAGGAAAGCGATTCCTTTCCTGCCCGTGCCTTGCCACGGCTTGAGACGTCGGAACTCAATTGGCTTGTGAGTTGTGAAGTCCGGGCCGTCCTTGTCGCGCCAGCCGGAGCCACCACGCCTCATGGACCGTGTGGTGGCCCTGGACCTGCGGGACGACCTGCCACCTGAAGCCGCGCTTCAGCCAGAGGCGGGGTTCAGAAGTTCAGCTTGCACGGGCCTGGGGGTGAAATGCGACAGGCCGACTACAACGCGATCCAGCTGGCCCTGCAGCAGGACAAGGCTAGAGATTACCCAGCGGAGGTGAAAGAAGTGAAGGGTGTGTGTGAGTGAGGTGGATTGCTTTCCTGTGCTGAAAGACGGCTACTGCATCGGCGGGGGCTGTCATGTTGGTGTGGCGTTTGCAAGCCAAGCTCACCTGAGGCTTCACAACTCGAGCGCGACTGCAAGCTGCTCTTGAAGTCTGGCAGGAGAGATATGGAGAGACAAGGCCGTTTGAATCCTGGCAAAGTCTGCCCTGCAGGCATCAGGCTTCATCAACACAGGGTCCATCAACACTGGGGCGCCGCACAAAAAGGCACGCTGCACCGGCGGCGCACACGGGACCAGAATTCCTGGAGAGGCTGTGTCTGATGCTGGCGGCGAGCAGATGGGCAAGCTGATCTCTGCCACAGTCGCAAGGTGTCGCTCTTGGCCTCTTGGCCCACCTTGGGCTCTTGGCCTCTTGGGCTCTTGGGCTCTTGGGCTCTTGGGTTCTTGCGTCGCTCCAGGGAGTCCAGCTTCTCCGGAAACGTGCTGCCAGTCAAGCGTCTCACCGAACGAGCTCCGTACACCATCCTGGAGGCAGAGAAGTTTTGAACGGAAGGCTCTGCGGAGCTCTACGGTATTTGGCGAACCGATCCCAGGACATGCCGGGGCCGCGGCTCTATGCACTCTTTGCAAAGGACTGGATGCCGCACAGCACGTGGGTAGCACAGATTGCACAGCACATGACTCGGGCATCGGGCGCTTCTCTGCATTTTCGGGCAGGCTGGTGCCAAAGCCGCGTGCGTCATCTCAGAGAAGGGCGAGCCTCCAACTCAGGGCCAAGGTGTCGAAGGTGTGTGGTCGTCTCTTGAAATCCCAGGTTTCGAGGAATGATTTCCCGCAGGGGGCTCATTGCAACGGCGCGGAGATACGAGGAGGCACTGCCTGTAACATGATTCATGTGCGGTGTTTATTTCTCGGTTGCAGGCGGCCGATCAAGCCCAATACGATGACACAGTGGGGGATGACGACGAAGAGCAAAGCTTGGCCTGCCTCCAAGCACATCCAAGCACATCCAAGCACATCCAAGCACATCATGCAGCACATCTACAAACATTACGCTGGGCGGATGGCAAGCGTTGTGTCTCAGACAGGGCTGGTGGGATGGTCGTGGGGAGATGCAGCAAACGAGCCAAGCCCAAAGTTGGGGTCCGACGAAGTCAACTGAAAACAAAGCAGTCAAGTGTAAACAAAGCTGTTAACTTAAACAAAGCAGTCAAGTGTAAACAAAGCGGTTAACTTACACGAAGCAGTCAAGTGTAAATAAAGCTGTTAATTGAAACCAAGCAGTCAAGTGTAAACAAAGCTGTTAACTTAAACAAAGCAGTCAAGTGTAAGCAAAGCGGTTAACTTACACGAAGCAGTCAAGTGTAAATAGAGCTGTTAATTGAAACCAAGCAGTCAAGTGTAAACAAAGCTGTTAACTTAAACAAAGCAGTCAAGTGTAAACAAAGCGGTTAACTTAAACAAAGCAGTCAAGTGTAAACAAAGCGGTTAACTTACACGAAGCAGTCAAGTGCTAATAAAGCTGTTATTTGAAACCAAGCAGTCAAGTGTAAACAAAGCTGTTAACTTAAACAAAGCAGTCAAGTCTAAACAAAGCTGTTAACTTACACGAAGCAGTCAAGTGTAAATAAACATGCTAGTTGAAGCCAAGCAGTCAAGTGTAAACAAAGCTGTTAACTTAAACAAAGCAGTCAAGTGTAAACAAAGCTGTTAACTTAAACAAAGCAGTCAAGTGTAAACAAAGCGGTTAACTTACACGAAGCCGTCAAGTGTAAATAAAGCTGTTAATTGAAACCAAGCAGTCAAGTGTAAACAAAGCTGTTAACTTAAACAAAGCAGTCAAGTGTACACAAAGCTGTTAACTTAAACAAAGCAGTCAAGTGTAAACAAAGCGGTTAACTTACACGAAGCAGTCAAGTGTAAATAAAGCTGTTAATTGCAACCAAGCAGTCAAGTGTAAACAAAGCTGTTAACTTAAGCAAAGCAGTCAAGTGTAAACAAAGCTGTTAACTTAAACAAAGCAGTCAAGTGTAAACAATGCGGTTAACTTACAGGAAGCAGTCAAGTGTAAATACAGCTGTTAGTTGAAACCAAGCAGTCAAGTGTAAACAAAGCTGTTAACTTAAACAAAGCAGCCGAGTGTAAATAAATCTGTTAACGTATATAAACGAAGCACCCAAGTGTACATAAAGCTGTTAACTTAAACAAAGCAGTCGAGTGTAAACAAAGCGGTTAACTTACACGAAGCAGTCAAGTGTACATAACGCTGTTAATTGAAACCAAGCAGTCAAGTGTAAACAAAGCGGTTAACTTGCACGAAGCAGTCAAGTGTCAATAAAGCTGTTAATTGAAACCAAGCAGTCAAGTGTAAACTAAAATTAAAAACACCCACAAAACACACCGAAAGAAAAAAGCAAACACACACAATAAACACGACGGCAAGAAGCAATAACCACAAACATACATGAATAAACGCCCCAAACAACGCCCCACACAACAGAACCCAATACCCAACCCCCCCACGACCCACCCAGGCGTATCTAGAATCCCAGATCCCCCCAATCGCCTACCCGAGAACACACCGTATCTGAATACCATAACCCCCTACAACACCCAACCCACAACCACACGCAACCCCCACACACAACACCAAGACAGTGTAAAACAAAGGGGTTAACATACCACAAGCAGTCCAGTGTAATAAAGCTGTTAAATGACAACCAACTCTATCCAATAGAAAACAGAGCTGTTTAACTTAAACAAACGCAGTCCAGGTAGTCCACCAAGCCGATCAAGTATAAACAAAGCAGTGAACTGAAACGAGGGAGTCAATTGTAAACAAAGCAGTCAAGTGTAAACAAAGCAGACAAGTGTAAATAAATCGTTTAACGTATATAAACGAAGCAGCCAAGTGTACATAAAGCTGTTAACTTAAACAAAGCAGTCAAGTGTAAACAAAGCGGTTAACTTACACGAAGCAGTCGAGTGTAAATAAAGCTGTTAATTGAAACGAAGCAGTCAAGTGTAAACAAAGCAGTCAAGTGCAAATCAAGCTGTCAAGTGTAAACAAAGCAGTTAACTTAAACGAAGCAGTCAAGTAAACAAAGCAGTCAAGTGTAAACAAAGCAGTCAAGTCTAAACAGAGCAGTCAAGTATAGACAAGCAGCCAAGTGTAAACAAAGCAGTCAAGTGTAAACAACACAGCCGATTGTAAACAAAGCTGTTAACTTAAACAACGCCGTCAAGTGTAAACAAAGCAGTCAAGTGTAAACAAGGCAGTCAAGTGTAAACAAAGCAGTCAAGTGTAAACAAAGCAGTCAAGTGTAAACAAAGCAGTCAAGTGTAAACAAAGCAGTCAAGTGTCAACAAAGCAGTGAAGTGTACACAAAGCAGGCAAGTGCAAACAAAGCTGTTAACTTAAACGAAGCAGTTAACTTACACGAAGCAGTGCACTGAGCACAAAGCAGTCAAGTGTAAGCAAAGCAGTCAAGTGTAAACAAAGCAGTCAAGTGTAAACAAAGCAGTTATCTCAAACAAAGCAGTCAACTGAAAACAAAGCAGTCAAGTGTAAATACAGCTGTTAACTTAAACGAAGCAGTCAAGTGTAAACAAAGCAGTCAAGTGTAACAACAGCTGTTAACTCAAACAAAGCAGTCAAGTGTAAACAAAGCTGCTAACTTAAAGGAAGCAGTTAGCTCAATTGAAGCAGTCAACTCAAAACAAAGCTGTCAAGTGTAAACAAAGCAGTCAAGTGTAAATAAAGCTGTTAACTTAAACGAAGCAGTCAAGTGTAAATAAAGGTGTTGACTTAAACGAAGCAGTCAAGTCTCAATTTACCTGTGAACTTAAAGAAAGCAATCAAGTGTAAATAACGCTGTTAACTTAAACGAAGCAGTCAAGTGTAAACAAGCAGTCAAGTGCAAACACAGCTGTTAACTTAAACGAAGCAGCTAATTTAAACGAAGCACTCAACTGAAAACAGAGCAGTCAAGTGTAAACAAAGCCGTCAACTGACACCAAAGCTGTTAACTTGAACGAAGCAGTCAAGTGTAAACAAAGCTGCTAGCTTAAACGAAGCAGTCAGGTGTAGGCAAAGCTGTTATCTTAAACGAAGCAGTCAACTGAAAACAAAGCAGTCAAGTGTAAATAAAGCTGTCAACGTAAACGAAGCAGTCAAGCGACAACAAAGCTGTCAACCTAAACGAAGCAGTCAACTGATAACAAAGCAGTCAAGTGTCAATCAAGCAGTCAAGTGTACATAAATCTGTTATCTTAAACGAAGCAGTCAAGTGTAAACAAAGCTGTTAACTTAAACAAAGCAGTCAAGTGTGAACAAAGCAGCCAAGTGTAAACAAAGCCAGTCAAGTGTAAACAAAGCAGTCAAGTGTAAACAAAGCAGTCAAGTGTAAACAAAGCAGTCAAGTGTAAACAAGGCAGTCAAGTGAAAACAATGCAGTCAAGTGTAAACAAAGCAGTCAAGTGTAATCAAGGCAGTCAAGTGTAAACAAAGCAGTCAAGTGTAAACAAAGCAGTCAAGTGTAAACAAAGCAGCCAAGTGTAATCAAAGCAGTCAAGTGTAAACAAAGCAGTCAAGTGTAAACAACGCAGTCAAATGTAAACAAAGCAGTCAAGTGTAAGCAAAGCAGTCAAGTGTAAACAAAGCAGCCAAGTGTATACAAAGCAGTGAAGTCTAAACAAAGCTGTTAACTTAAACAATTCAGTCAAGTGTAAACAACGCTGTTAACTTAAACGAAGCAGTTAACTTAAACGAAGCAGTCACCTGAAAACAAAGCAGTCAATTTTAAACAAAGACGTCAAGTGCAAATAAAGCTGTTAACTTAAACGAGGCAGTCAAGTGTAAACAAAGCAGTCAAGTGTAAACAAAGCAGCCAAGTGTAAACAAAGCTGCTAACTTAAACGAAGCAGTTAACTTAAACGAAGCAGCCAAGTGTAAACAAAGCAGTCAAGTGTAAACAGAGCAGTCCAGTGTAAACAAAGCAGTCATTTGAAAATAAAGCTGTTAACTTCAACAAAGCAGTTAAGTGTAAATAGAGCTGTTAACTTAAACGAAACAGTCAAGTGTAAACAAAGCAGTCAAGTGTAAACAATTCTGTTTATTTACACGAAGCCGTCAAGTGTAAAGAAAGCAGCCATGTGTAAACAAAGCAGTCAAGTGTAAACAAAGCAGTCAAGTGTAAACAAAGCTGTTGACTTAAGCAAAGCAGTCAAGTGTAAACAAAGCAGTCAAGTGTAAACAAAGCAGTCAAGTGTAAACAAAGCAGTTAAGTGTCAACAAAGCAGTTAAGTGTTAACAAAGCAATCAAGTGTGAATAAAGCTGTTAACCGAAACAAAGCAGTCAAGTGTAAACAAAGCAGTCAAGTGTAAAAACAGCTGTTAACTTACATAATCCAGTTAACTTAAACGAAGCAGCCAACTGAAAGCAAAGCAGGCAAGTGAAAACAAATCAGTCAAGTGTAAACAAAGCAGTCAAGTGTAAACAAAGCAGTCAAGTGTAAGCAAAGCAGTCAAGTGTAAACAAAGCAGTCAAGTGTAAACAAAGCAGTCAAGTGTAAACAAGGCAGTCAAGTGTAAACAAAGCAGTCAAGTGTAAACAAAGCAGTCAAGTGTAAACAAAGCAGTCAAGTGTAAGCAAAGCAGTCAAGTGTAAACAAAGCTGCTAACTTAAGCGAAGCAGCCAACTGAAAACAAAGCAGTCAAGTGGAAAAAAAGCTGTTAACTTAAACGAAGCAGTCAAGTGTAAACAAAGCAATTCAAGTGTAAACAAAGCAGTCAAGTGTAAATGAAGCTGTTAACTTAAACGAAGCAGTTAACTTAAACGAAGCAGTCAACTGAAAACAAAGCAGCCAAGTTTAAGCAAAGCAGTCAAGTGTAAATAAAGCGGTTAACTTAAACGAGGCAGTCAAGTGTAAACAAAGCAGTCAAGTGTAGGCAAAGCAGTCAAGTGTAAACCAAGCTGTTAACTTAAACGAAGCAGCTAACTTAAACGAAGCAGTTAGCTGAAAACAAAGCAGTC